>CM077296.1:52695774-52783274 GCA_039654925.1 Anguilla pacifica
GAGGCCATGTCCGGCATGGAGGGCAGGAAGAAGATGTTCGATGCCGCCAAAGGCCCCGTGCAGTGAGGAATCAACGGGGGCCCCAAACAGAGAGGAGGTGAGCATGCGCAGGGGCCCCAAACAGAGGGGAGGTGAGAATGCACAGGGGCCCCAAACAGAGAGGAGGAGAGCATGCATAGGGGCCCCAAACAGAGAGGAGGTGAGAATGCACAGGGGCCCAAAACAGAGGGGAGGTGAGAATGCACAGGGGCCCCAAACAGAGAGGAAGTGAGAATGCACAGGGGCCCTAAAGAGAGAGGAGGTGAGAATGCACAGGGGCCCCAAACAGAGAGGAGGTGAGAATGCACAGGGGCACCAAACAGAGAGGAGGTGAGAATGCACAGGGGCCCCAAACAGAGAGGAGGTGAGAATGCACAGGGGCCCCAAACAGAGGGGAGGTGAGAATGCACAGGGGCCCCAAACAGAGAGGAGGTGAGCATGCACAGGGGCGCCAAACAGAGAGGAGGTGAGAATGCACAGGGGCCCCAAACAGAGAGGAGGTGAGCATGCACAGGGGCGCAAAACAGAGAGGAGGTGAGAATGCACAGGGGCCCCAAACAGAGAGGAGGTGAGAATGCACAGGGGCCCCAAATAGAGAGGAGGTGAGAATGCACAGGGGCCCAAAACAGAGAGGAGGTGAGAATGCACAGGGGCCCCAAACAGAGAAGAGCTGAGAATGCACAGGGGCCCCAAACAGAGAGGAGGTGAGAATGCACAGGGGCCCCAAACAGAGAGGAGGTGAGAATGCACAGGGGCCCCAAACAGAGAGGAGGTGAGAATGCACAGGGGCCCAAAACAGAGAGGAGGTGAGAATGCACAGGGGCCCCAAACAGAGAGGAGGTGAGAACGCACAGGGGCCCCAAACAGAGATGAGGTGAGAATGCACAGGGGCCCAAAACAGAGAGGAGGTGAGAACGCACAGGGGCCCCAAACAGAGATGAGGTGAGAATGCACAGGGGCCCAAAACAGAGAGGAGGTGCGCATGCACAGGGGCCCCAAACAGAGAGAAGGTGAGAATGCACAGGGGCCCCAAACAGAGAGGAGGTGAGAATGCACAGGGGCCCCAAACAGAGAGGAGGTGAGAATGCACAGGGGCCCCAAACAGAGAGGAGGTGAGAATGAACAGGGCCCCTAACATTACAGTACAAACATTCATGGTGCCAAAGCTGAGAAAGTGAGAACCTATTTAGAGTGCAAGCAGTGAAGAAGCGAAGGTAATACTCAACAGGGCCCCTGTACAGTGATGAGAGAATCTACAGGAGCCCCACTGTGATCATATAAGTGATATAAGCACTTTACAGACGTTTGGGGATTCATCACATATAGAGAGGCTACACAACACAAGATTCGCCTCAAACAGTGTGAAGTCAAATAGGATTCACATGAATCTGAACAAATTCAGATGAGCTCTCTCATACATTGTAAAATCAGACAGTTAATTATTTTAATAATTAAATAATTTTAAAAGGCAGAAAAATTCTTTTTTTTTTCTTTCTCCTCTTTAAATTGTTTCACAGGATATAATGGAAGCACAGAAGTGGCCTGTGACATCACAGAAGTGGCCGTTGACATCACAGATATGACACCTACTTGATTTCTCTTTCAGTGAAAATTAAAGACATCTTATCACTGCTTTTGTTGTCCTCTGTATTTTTATCAGACTCCAAATGACTGCATTGTCATAATTGATTATACTGAATTAAAGAATGACTGACTAATAAATGAAATGCAATTTTCTTGCATCTGAATGAAATGTTCTGCTGATTTCACACTTTAGAATGGTTATACTATCAGTAACTGTAGCATATGACCTGGTCGAGAAAATCAATTTGTATTCTGGTGGACATTTTCTGATTATATTTGGACTACTTATTAAACTGTCTAGTGTCTCTGCTGATATGTTTAAAAATTCCACACTTTAATTGACCTGTAAAAAATGTACTTTCTTTAAAGTAGTATTAAAAATTTAATAGATATTGTCATAGCAAATATGATAGTTTGATAGTTAATAGTTGTTAAAAACTTGATTACCCTCCTCAAATCTCATTTTTTGATAACAAAATATTCCTCTCACACCAAAAATTCAACGTCTTATATATTTTCCACATCATATAGAAACACTAGATTTGAAAGTGTGTTGAAACAAAATAATAAAACAAAAACCACATGAAAGAAATTAATTAATTTAAAAAGCAGCTAAGATTATGGATCAAAGTACATTAATGACTTAATAAAAATAAACAGAGCTGTGTGGTTGTGGTCAAAGCAGTAAGCACTGCTTTCGGCTCTCAAAATTTGCTGAATATAGGCCAGAAATGACAACTGTTGCCTATATGGCTATTTTATTATTATTTTTGGCTAATTATAATCCCCCACCCCTATACTGAAATCAGAAGGGAAAAAAATGTTTCCAATGTACTAAAAGGCCTAGTTACTCACACATTCAAAACACTGTCTATAAGCCATCAATTCAAACGTGCAAAATCTAGACCTTGCCATTAAAAGTACTGATATCAAAATTGTGCCAGGTTACAAGAAACAATATTGGCTCGCTCAGCTCACCCAAATTAAACAAGCTGTATTCCAAAGCAGTGCTACCCAATATTTCCTAAATTATTTCAAAGTAACTTGGCCTGTGTTTTTTCATCTTACCATCAGAAGAGAATGTGGTCATTCAAGGTGTGTGTGACAGAAGGTATGGAAGTTAATGTTTTTAAGGGCTGAGAGCCTGTGCTCATTGCAGTTGTTTCTCTCTGTGCTGTATAGGTATGGTGCATGCCGCTCCACCAAGCCATAACTTGGCAGGATGGCATACCTGCCATCCAAATAGGGAAGAGGAAAAAAATCCTTTGGCTTGTAGTGCTCTGTGGCCTTGGAACATGTCGCTGGACAAATTTAATCTTGTCTGTCTTGTTTCTGTGAATGAATTAAAAGCTAGGATTTGCTGTACACTAAGGTGTGTCAATACTTTTAATCCCTCTGTTTATTTTGCGGCAATTTAGCAGACACTTTTCTCCACACCGATGGATTACAATGCAAGCACAATGTTTATTTAGATTGTGACACTTCGCTGCTATGTTTTCTTAATGTCTGTAATAGTATTGAGTAAGGTCTTAACAATGTTTTTTTCCCCTCCGTTACCACCCTAAAATCACAGCTAAATAAACTGAAGTGATTAGCAGCTTTTTGACTCTTAAAGTCTGCATGTTGAGATCAATGACAGGTTTCAAGTAGAAGGAGCAAAATAAATAGGTCAGAGGAGTAAAATGATCGGGAAGTAATCGTCTGTAGCTGAAGGAATGTCAGCGTCAGTGTTTATTTGAGGATTAGCGAAAGCAGGAAATTTAAGCATTGTAATTTAAGGCTGTTTTATTGGCGGCCACAGTCGATTTAGTCGCTCGACTCGCAGATCACTATGTAAATATAATACTACAGGAGCGACTTATGACCACTAGATGGCAGCTTTGTCGTCATGTTAGGCATGAACGGCTTTAAGACTTCGGCTCAGATTCGATTCACGTTGCAGATTGCCTTCGCCCATTTTCTAAAATCAATTAAAAATACCATCTTTAATTTTATTCTTAAATATGAGTGACATTTTTAAGAAAGATAAAACATGTTTGCCTATAATTCAAAAATAAATATAGCAACTATTTAAAAGTTGAAGGGGTTAATCACCATTTGACAAACACGCATAGTTTAAGGGTTTTTTTTTTTTTTTTTGCCCTACTGCCTCTGCTATGGACATCAGTTGCCTATCTCACTTCAGCAGAATTACAACAACTAGCAGAATTAGTACATTACTTCTTTTGATCAATTAAGTTCTGTATATCACTTTCATGAGAGTGTATATCACTTTTTTATCATATTGTTCACTTTATAGAACAATATGCACAGAGATCGTATGCATTTTGGTATAATAATAATAATAATAATAATAATAATAATAATAATAATAATAATAATAATAATAATAAGTGGATGGCTCAAAATTTTATCCAAGGCGTCTGACAATGACATGGGAAACAGAAGAGCTTTCACCTGATTGATATGAGTAATAGAGCCAGACCAGGCGGACAGCATTCCCAGTCCGGTGAGTAAAGATGCATCACCGCTAAAGAAACTGTGAACTATGGGAACCACCTATGTCAGGTCTGCAAACGATACAATACTCGGATCCAAAGTGACAGGAATAACAAGTTAATGACAAATTAAAAGTCTGAAGAAAAAGTCACGTTAACATGCGTCAAGTTCCAGTTAGTTTCTGGGAATAACTCTGTCAAAGACAGAAAGTTCTATAATGGAAAATATGCTTATTCAACATGCTCAAAACTGGAGCGTACTTGATTAGTTGAAAGTAAGTCTTTAAATGAAACAGTGCCACACTGAGTTAAAGTAACCACTGATAAAGCACGTTGGGATCCGTCGCGCTGAAGACAGGCCTGCCCAGGTGTACTGGCACAAGGTCCCTTCCTGCCTCTCGAAGAATGTTTGGGAAACCCCCCCCCCCCCCCCAACCTGAGCCACGTCTTTGGAGACATGACCACCTGTGCCCACAAATTTATAACAGCCAGATTAACCCCCCCACCCCGCCCGCATCCCCACCCCATCTCCTCACCCCACCCCGCCCCATCTCCTGGCAAGACAAAGAACCAGCTTTTCCAGGGGGGGGGCATAAATAGAGAAGGGGGCATGGTCTGACCCCCACCCCCCCGGAGCTAAAAATAGGAACCACAGGAGGCGTTTGTGCCTCTTGTCTGGGCCCCCGCCATCCCATGGTCACTGGTAAAACAGTACCCCAGCCACAGCTCCGGGGAGTGGTCATGTGACCCCCGGGCTGTTTAAAAATGATGTGCACCTGATGGAGAGAAGGGTTTGCTAATCCGCCGTCCAGGACGTCCCACCAGCCATCGGAAACAGCTCTCTCTATCCCTGAGGTAAGCCTGACCCCTGCATGGACAAAAAAATCCCATAAACCAAGTGGCCATTTTAGTGAGGATCATTCGATGTTTAAATACATCACAATCATTAGACATGCGGATTTGGAGTAACGGAGTGCAGCTGCATGTTAAGCAATCCATGTGGAAATGGATATGATGATGAACTGTATAGAGTGTGCATTTTTTTAAAGGTTTTAATAGAAGAGAATTGTTTGAAATTCAGCATTGCTGACCTCAGCTCCCCTTTCTGTTTGTAGTCTGTTTGAATATGTCAGACACAGAGGATGTGGAATATGAGTAAGTTTCGTTCAAAATCCTTCCTGTCTACTTTTCCATGTGACTGTATTTTATGTGAACAGTGAATGCAGAAAATGGGTCTGCACACCTCAAAATATATCTTTATTTTTTTTTAGGGAAATTTTCTATTATGTCAAGTTCAAGGATATGGTTTTATAAAATATGATATGTTAGGATATATTTGGATTTGGGTTAATATTCTACCAGTTAGTGAGAGAGGTAGAAATTTGAGCATATGAGACCAAAATTATGCAATTGCAAAACTATATAAAATATATTTTCCAAAATAACTATATATATTTCTCTTTTTTTCAGGGAACCAGAAGGTAAGACATTGCATTGGGTATAGTTGAAGAGATGCAAATGTCCTTGTTTTTACATGGTCATAAGGCGCGTTTCCACCGCAGGAACTTTACCCCGGAACTAGGAACCTTTTGAGGAACTACTTGCGTTTCCACCGCAGGAACTAGGGTCTAAATTTAGTTCCGGGGGCTTTATTTTACCTCCAAAAGGTTCCTGCTCGGGGGGTAGTACTTTCCGAAAGTACAGGAACCTTTTGGGTGGAGCTTGCAGCGCTGAACATTTCTGATTGGTCGAGTACACGCAGCATTTTTTTGTATTTATTTTCAACCGCCATGTTTGAAAATATGCAGCCGCAAACCAATTTATTTTCATAATAACTTCAAATCAAACTTGTATGTTATGCGGCGCAGTAGCCTAGTTTTAGTTATAGCCTGCCAACGTCTTGGAATTATAACGTGTGCTCTTCTGTTCTTTTCTTGCTTTAGTATTCGTTTTATAAAATGCTAAGCATTCGTGCTGGGACAGCATATTACGTACCAAAACATTCAAACGGATTAATTCGGTTGCTGAATATTTTCTTCCGGATTTTCTTTGTTAGTCCGTTGTAATTGACTCAAAACGTTTGATACAGTTATGTGAGGTATGCGGTAGTTCTGCGTAATTCACATTGTTGATACAGTAAAAGCAAACTGGAAATCACCTTCCGCACTTTTTGTCAGAGAAAAATAACAGGTTAATTCTAGTAATCGTCGCTTTAGCTTTTTCTGACTGCCGTAATTTTACTCTGCCATTCTTCAATTCCACAAAAAGACCAGGAAGACTATGGACTAATTTATGGTGCATGGTTCGCATCTGGAGGGCACACTTCGCTGCTCGGCTAGCAGTAACTTCGAAGGAAAGCAAACGGTGGCTGTACCACTGCTAATTAAAATTTTCACGCAAGTCCGAGTTTTCGTTCTATTCTTGTCATTTTGCGATTAGCCTATATGGAATTGACAATGAGAAAGTAATCAAACAGCAAATTGTTTACAACGTGTGCATGTTTTCTGCTGTTGTTGCCAGTTATATTGGAAATGTGAATGCATTCTGTCGCTTCGGATGTCAAGACATGAAAGTGAATGTTCGCATAAAAACATAATGAATGTGCTTGAGAGGATATATAAAACGGTTACAATCTGACTATTGGCCTGTTATATCCTTTTTGTTGCATAACAACGGTCCAAGTTCAACTACCAACGACAGTTTTGCTTGACAACGGTAAAATATGCCCAAACGGCTGCAGAAGAATATTTCAATTCCAGGTGATTAAATTGATAAAAAAAAATCAATAAATACAAAAGTAACCATATATAGTCATTGTTGGTAACCCGTTGTATATAAGTGGAATAAACCCCTCCGGGCTGTCCCGGTTATTAGAAAATAATGTAGGCTACTTCGGTGGTAGTATGGGGTTACAGAATAATCATAGGACAGATGGACCGACGACAACGTCGCTATTTTACACGTCAGCGAACTAATTTGCCTAATCTTCGCGGAACTTTAGACCCCGGTGGAAACGCAGGCAACCATTGTTTGAAGGAACCTTTTAGTTCCTGGAAAAGTAGTTCCTGGGACTAAAAGTTCCGGGTAATTTGGTGGAAACGCGGCTATATATGCTATTTAAATGTCGGCCTATGTGAATGCAGGGTCTCCGTGGACATTTTGTTCTGCCAAAAATACAAATTATGCTTCCTACATTGGCAAATTGGCATTAAAACAATATAACTACAGTTAATAAACACTCAGGCGTGGCGTTGTGACTCACGGGTCGTAAATAGCGATGTAATAACAATGGTTTCTGTAATGATTTACTGCGTTGACATTATTATTATTATTATTATTATTACCTGCCTTACCTTAACCTTACAAAGCAGGAAGTTGTTGTGGGTGTGTGATCAATACTGTTGGGATAAACACGAAACGGTCTCGCTGCCAGCTCGTGGCTTCATTGCAGACGTTTGCCGTTTCCTTGCGAGACTTCGCAGAACTGCTCTTCTCGTCGCTTGCATTAATTTACAGTAGGCAACATTTTGGTTTGGTTATGGTAAGCTAGTTGTACACGCTAACACGGAAGTATCTTTTTTGCATTGCAATTATCTGACTGAGCCAATAACCCAGTTAGAGGGTGACCTTCTTGTGACTATTTAGAGCGTGGAGTCTGCCTAGGAGAGTGTGTATTTGAGTTATCGCTGTCTGGGGGTTTTAGGGTATTTTAGTACCCATTCCAGAGTGTTCCCAAACGGTTTATCACGGTCGGCGGAAACACCGGCGCTCAAGCACATTCCCGCTGCACAAGGGTACTGCGTGTCGGGCACTGGCAGTTCGAGCGTCCGCATGCGCCGCTACCGATAGAGTGCAATGGGTTACTCTCACAAATTTAAGCTCCAATTAAGGAAGGCCAGCTCTCTCTCCCGAGGCTTATCCGGTTTTGTGATACTTTTTTCCACGAGCGGCAGGCCGATGCTCCAGCGCAGTGCTTTTGTGGTTTTGGATTACCCGAATGGCATGCGCGTCGTGCCCTCTCTCTCTCGTGTTTGCCTGCCGGGATGTCATTAAAGTGCTCCGCACGGAGGATGAAAGGCTCGTGCAGCGTCGTTTGTCTGTCTTTTAACAGTGACCTTCTGCCTACACTATCTTCTGCTGTTAAGCGCCCAGGGACAACAGATGAAATTTAGCGTGATGACTAATTCTGGGACAGCCAGGTGGCTGCCCACTGCCCCTGTCAAATAAACAAATAAATAAATAATAGCCGTGCAGTCTCTGATTGGGTTGGCCTGCCAAAGTGATACTTTAACAAACCTCTATTTTTCCAAATAAATAAATAAATAAATAAATAAATAATAATAATAATAATAATAATAATAATAATAATAAAATAAATACATAAACAACAGCGTATTTATCATATTTTTGGCGATCACAGTACAGAAAGTACCATTGAGGGGAACCCAGCCCTTGGCTGCATGGAGGGGATGAACATTTGGGTGGGGAATCAGCCTCCCTATGACTGTGCTGAAGAGTTTTCAGCTGGTGTGTTTCATTTGTATTTTTAAACTCCAGCAGCCTTCCATAAAGCAGGAAGTAGTCTTAACTGAAGAACTGACGCAGAATATGAATGCAGTGACTCACACACGAACAAACACACTCACGTACGCAGACACACTCACTCACTCACTCACACACACACACACACACACACACACACGCATGCATGCACACACACACACACACACATCTGTCTCTGATGAGAGGAGTCCCTGGGGCGTCCTTCTCACATCAGTTCACCATTTTAGAATCTTGTCTCGTTACCATGGAGACGACTTTTGACATGAATGCTCTTTTCAAACTGTCCCTTTCTGCCCAGGCACTGAAGAGGAACGTGAAGGTGAAGGTAATAAGTGTGTGTGTGCATGTGTTTGTACGCATGGTGTGTATGTGTGTGTGTGTGTGTGCGTGCGTGTGTGTGTGTATATGAGTGTGTGTGTGTGTATGTGTGTGTGTATGCATGTATGTGCATGTTGATTTTATCACTGTTTTAATTTTTGGTCTTTGCTAAATGTTCTGAACACTTCTTATTTCTCGTTTGAAATGTATTAATACAGAAGAAGCTAAGCCCAAGACAAAGTGAGTACTTCTCTTATTAATTCCCTTAAAAACGACTAACAAAATATAGATGTCATGAGACTGAAAGTTTACCATTAAACTGCAAATTGCCTTAAATGTATTAACCAGGTAAACATGCATTTAATAAAACCTATTTGTCTATATGATTAGCAGCATGCAGCAGATTTGATTTTAATTCTGTTTGTGTAATGTGGCCACATTACTTCTGTTTGCGTTTAATTGTTTCAGCAGTAGCAAAAATTGGAAAATGAATTCATTCTCAGAAAGTCATTGGGGAACAGTATCATCTTAACAGTGTGCAAACAACTGTTTGTTTTTTCGCCTTAGTGAAAGTGCACCCACATAGGTGCACTTTCTTCGACTCATGTAATTAAAGGGTTCAGGTGACGATGGGACAGGTAATGAATGAGGTGTCAAGCTGGTGACGATATGAGCGAAACATTGCACATGTCATCCCCAGGCCTACGATCTTCGTGCCCGGCCTTGCAGCCCCAAAGATCCCTGACGGAGAGAAAGTTGACTTTGACGTGAGTAAGCGTCTCGGGGTTTGGCTCAGACGTAGCCTGAGGGTCAGGGGCCACAGGTGACTGGTGCTGACGCAAACCGCACTCACCTCAGACACCTGTGTGGTCTAGACTGGTGACTGATGGTGACCGGGCTGCAGCTCCTGCTCGGTTCACCCGATGCATGGCTGTAAATACCAATTAAAAATGCTGACGGTCTGCACTTTAATCTCAGGTTTGTTATTTTATTTGAAATCCAGTGTGCTGGAGTACAGAGCCAAAACAACAAAAACTGTGCCACTGTCCCAATACTTTGCCATTTAACTATATATATATATATATATATATATATATATATATATAGAGAGAGAGAGAGAGAGAGAGAGAGAGAGAGAGAGATCTATTGTATGTTGATATTACATCAGCTGGTCGTACAGCGTAATTATATGTGCTATACTAAATGCCATATTCTAAAATTTGACATACACATTGTCAGTCAGTATTTGGCAGTACGCTGTTCTCATGACGCGCTGTGTAGTACGTGTGTGAAACAGGGTCTCCTCTTCCTCTGCAGGACATCCATCGCAAGCGCATGGAGAAGGACCTGAATGAGCTGAAGACACTGATCGACGCCCACTTCGAGAGCCGCCAGAAGGAGGAAGAGGAGCTGGTGAACCTCAAGGACAGGATCGTGAGTCTCGTTCTTCATCGGCGCAGTGCACTGGGTTAGGGAAACGTACATGCAACCAGTGGACTGCTACTTTTATGATGATGATGAGGAGGAGGAGGAGGAGGAGGAGGAGGATGATGTGGATGATGATGATGATGAGGAAGAGGATAATGAGGAGGATGATGCTGTGGACGATGATGATTATGATGATGATAATTATGTTTTTCAGTGAAAAACTGAAAAATATTGGCAGCATTATTTACTGTATCATATTTTAATATAATTTCTATAACTACAATGCCCATAATTATTCATCCCCACCCATAGGTCTTTATCATCTTCATCACAAAATTGCAATGAATGACTTTTGGGTTTTTACGTGTGCAAAAATTTGCTTCGATCATACGGATAACGATATCCTTGCACAAGTTCAAAAAGTTTTCCCCTGAAAGTAGTCTCAAAGGTGATACCTTATACATTATACCTGTCACAACCAAGGACAGGACAGTGATGAAATGGAAAACCGGAAAGAAAGCTGAACTCTTCCCCTGACCGGTCACCCATGACACAAATCAACTATGTGATATTTGGATGGGCCAACTTTCCGACAATTAACAATGGGGGCAAGCGCAGACCGTAACGTTCAAACTCAAAATACTGCGTCTGTTTTTGTTTGTCTCCTGTTTTCAAAGGGTCATTTAATTTAAAAAAAGTTCAATTTCATTTTGTGTAAACTGCCACTTTAACTCCCATACTTGCTCCGCAATGTAAACTGGTAGCTAAAATCAGAATTTTATGGACGACTGGAATTTAAACATCGCAAAGACATCGATGACAGATGGGTGGATTAAACGCAATTACTTAACAAAGGTGTCTTAGACACTATCGTTGGGAGCAGGGAGTCATTTAAGGGCGAGTGTTTAAGGGTTGAGTGTTTAAGGGTGAGTGTATAAGGGTGAGTGTTTAAGGGTTGAGTGTTTAAGGGTGAGTGTTTAAGGGTTGAGTGTTTAAGGGTGAGTCTATAAGGGTTGAGTGTTTAAGGGTGAGTGTATAAGGGTTGAGTGTTTAAGGGAGAGTGTATAAGGGTTGAGTGTTTAATGGTTGAGTGTTTAAGGGTAAGTGTATGAGGGTTGAGTGTATAAGGGTTGAGTGTTTAAGGGTGAGTTTTTAAGGGTTGAGTGTTTAATGGTTGAGTGTTTAAGGGTAAGTGTATAAGGGTTGAGTGTATAAGGGTGAGTGTTTAAGGGAGAGTGTTTAAGGGTTGAGTGTTTAAGGGTTGAGTGTTTAAGGGTGAGTCTATAAGGGTTGAGTGTTTAAGGGTGAGTGTATAAGGGTTGAGTGTTTAAGGGAGAGTGTATAAGGGTTGAGTGTTTAATGGTTGAGTGTTAAAGGGTAAGTGTATGAGGGTTGAGTGTATAAGGGTTGAGTGTTTAAGGGTGAGTTTTTAAGGGTTGAGTGTTTAAGGGTAAGTGTATAAGGGTTGAGTGTATAAGGGTTGGGTGTTTAAGGGTAAGTGTATAAGGGTTGAGTGTTTAAGGGTTGAGTGTTTAAGGGAGAGTGTTTAAGGGTAAGTGTATGAGGGTTGAGTGTATAAGGGTTGAGTGTTTAAGGGTGAGTTTTTAAGGGTTGAGTGTTTAATGGTTGAGTGTTTAAGGGTAAGTGTATAAGGGTTGAGTGTATAAGGGTGAGTGTTTAAGGGAGAGTGTTTAAGGGTTGAGTGTTTAAGGGTGAGTGTTTAAGGGTTGAGTGTTTAAGGGTGAGTCTATAAGGGTTGAGTGTTTAAGGGTGAGTGTATAAGGGTTGAGTGTTTAAGGGAGAGTGTATAAGGGTTGAGTGTTTAATGGTTGAGTGTTAAAGGGTAAGTGTATGAGGGTTGAGTGTATAAGGGTTGAGTGTTTAAGGGTGAGTTTTTAAGGGTTGAGTGTTTAAGGGTAAGTGTATAAGGGTTGAGTGTATAAGGGTTGGGTGTTTAAGGGTAAGTGTATAAGGGTTGAGTGTTTAAGGGTTGAGTGTTTAAGGGAGAGTGTTTAAGGGTTGAGTTTTTAAGGGTTGCCTGGTTTGCTTTAATGCTGTTTATGGCTCTGAACTCCAGGAGCAGCGACGATCTGAACGCGCGGAGCAGCTTCGTATCCGGGCCGAGAGAGAGAAGGAGCGCCAGCAAAAGTTGGCGGTAAGTTGCCCAGTTGCACTGCATCAGTTTATTATAATGTCCCTATGACACTGCATAGGTCTGTAATAATGCTGCTATGAGCACGGTATAGGCCTGTAATAAAGCCCCTATGAGCACTGCATCAGTTTGTTACAATGTCCCTATGACACTGCATAAGTCTGTAATAATGCCCCTATGAGCACTACAGAGGTCTATAATAAAACCTCTATGAGCACTGCATTGGCCTGTGATAACACCCCTACGAGCACTGCATAGGTCTATTTTAATGCCCTTATGAGCACTGCATAGGTCTATAATAATGCCCATATGAGCACTGCATAGGTCCATAATAATGCCCCAATGAGCACTGCATAGGCCTGTAATAATGCCTCTATGAGCACTGTGAAGGCCTGTGATAACACCCCACTGCATAGGCCTATAATAATGCCCCAATGAGCACTGAATAAGCCTATAATAATTCCTTAATGAGCACGGCATAGGCCAATAATAATGCCTCAGTAAACGAGGTTTATACTGAGTGGATTCTCAAAATATCACCCAAAAACATCCCTTTGGTCATTTTTTCATGTTTTTGATGGGTATGAGAGCAGCCAAGCATTCCCCTGCGCCTTACTGACTGTTGCACATGACTGACAGGAGGAGAAGGCTCGGAAAGAGGAAGAGGAGGCAAAGAAGAAGGCCGAAGATGACGCGAAGAAGAAGAAGGCTCTCACCAACTTGAGCGGCTACGCACAGCTGGTGTGAAAACGGGGCAAGCCTGGGGGGGGGGGGGGGCGGGGAATTCGGCATGAAGAAGCAAACTGTAAGCGAACGCCAAATAAACGTCGTCACAGCGAGTTCTCCTCATCCGACAGGCAGACAAGCGCAGCGGAAAGAAGCTGACAGAGAGAGAGAAGAAGAGGAAGATCCTGAGCGAGAGGCGTAAAGAGCTGAACATCACCCACCTGAGCGATGACAAGCTCAAGTGAGCATCAGCTAGGCAGGGCCTCCGTCCGGGGGGGGAAGGCGGGGTGGGGGCAACTGGGTATGTTGTTATCCTTGGCAGTGGAGGGAGGGGGTGGGGCAACTGGGTATGTTGTTGTCCTGGGCAGTGGAGGGAGGTGGGGGGCCGGGGAGTGTTTCAGTGAGTATATGCTGGGTACTGTGAGGTCACAGGGAGGCTGGGGAGTGTTTCAGTGAGTATATGCTGGGTACTATGAGGTCACAGGGAGGCCAGGAGTGTTTCAGTGAGTATACGCTGAGTACTGTGAGGTCACAGGGAGGCCAGGAGTGTTTCAGTGAGTATATGCTGGGTACTGTGAGGTCACAGGGAGGCTGGGGAGTGTTTAAGTGAGTATACGCTGGGTACTGTGAGGTCACAGGGAGGCCAGGAGTGCTTCAGTGAGTATACGATGGGTACTGTGAGGTCACAGGGAGGCAGGGAGTGTTTAAGTGAGTATACGCTGGGTACTGTGAGGTCACAGGGAGGCCAGGAGTGCTTCAGTGAGTATACGATGGGTACTGTGAGGTCACAGGGAGGCAGGGAGTGTTTAAGTGAGTATACGCTGGGTACTGTGAGGTCACAGGGAGGCCAGGAGTGCTTCAGTGAGTATACGATGGGTACTGTGAGGTCACAGGGAGGCAGGGAGTGTTTAAGTGAGTATACGCTGGGTACTGTGAGGTCACAGGGAGGCCAGGAGTGCTTCAGTGAGTATACGATGGGTACTGTGAGGTCACAGGGAGGCAGGGAGTGTTTAAGTGAGTATACGCTGGGTACTGTGAGGTCACAGGGAGGCCAGGAGTGTTTCAGTGAGTATACGCTGGGTACTGTGAGGTCACAGGGAGGCCAGGAGTGTTTCAGTGAGTATATGCTGAGTACTGTGAGGTCACAGGGAGGCCAGGAGTGTTTCAGTGAGTATACGCTGAGTACTGTGAGGTCACAGGGAGGCTGGGGAGTGTTTCAGTGAGTATACGCTGGGTACTGTGAGGTCACAGGGAGGCCAGGAGTGTTTCAGTGAGTATACGCTGGGTACTGTGAGGTCACAGGGAGGCAGGGAGTGTTTAAGTGAGTAAACGAGACATTTCTCACTCCACAGGGAGAAGGCCAACGAGCTCTGGCAGCGGATGTACCAGCTGGAGGCCGAGAAGTTTGACCTGCAGCGCCAGGTCGCTCGGCAGAAGTATGAGGTAACGGGGGTGTGTGGGGCGGGCGTGTTCTTCGCCCCGTTCAAATGGGAGAAAATAAGAAAGTCGCTCACTCAGAGTCCTCCTCGCTGTGTTTATTAAACGGGAAAAAAAAAATGCCTTTGCCAGGGTGATAGGGCTGTCACCGTTCAAATAGGGCCATCACATGAACATTGGACTGTCTGAATCGACTAAAATAAAAAGATAGGTAAATAAATAAATAAATACAAACAGAATGATGGAATATATAAAAGATAAAAATAAAATGAGAGAAATAGGCAGGTCAACTTCTAATCACCAATGCATTCCATATAGTTTACTTAATTTGTCTGTAAATTGTTGTTTAATAGAAAGTACTGTATGACAAATTATAAGTTCACAGTTGTTGAAAGTTTTGTTGAGTTAAACGTACTGTAAAGATAAGGCGCACTGTAGAACAGCCTTGTGCTTTTAATGATCAGATTAAAAGATAATCATTACACTGAACTTAAAACCCGTGACGAAAGGTGATTAATGAATTACACTCTCTTGAAAAAGGAGCTGTTTTATTTTTACTGCAGAACACTTCAAGCGCTAACAATCACCCAAGAATGACAATCATTTAAAATTTTGTTTATGATACTTTTCATTTTAATTTTGCTTCAACTGACTAATTGTTTTGAATATCAACATAACAAAAGCATATGATTATGAGTCACATGTATTTGCCACAGATAACCTAATTTATTTCACTGTATGCCTGTTTGAGATCAGTCATGGCCAAGACTGGGGACTCAGTTAGCATTTGTCCTTAGTTTTAATGAAGCGCTAAAACCAATACATTCTTTTCTCTTCTCAAACACAAACAGTTTTTCCTCACACTGTTTGGCGAGTTCAAGTGATCAAAACTAAAACTAACTCGCATAGAAAAGGTGTAATGCTAGCATTTATTGTCAGGCTTAGTGACAAATGTTGAATGAATACAGGTCCAAGTGTTAGATGTTATAATGATAATAAACTGAGTAAATCCCTGTATTTAAAGAAGCCATGATTTTTAAAAATCAGACCAGAAGTCAGGATGGGAATTTGTTTTTTTTTTTCTTCCTGGGCCTTTCTTGGCTGAAAAAATGCCTGCAGCATTTAACAAATGAAATTATTAAACTTTCCAATTTGTTCATGCGCTGACTTGCCTATAAAAAAAAACACAAATTACCAGAACCAGACTGAAACCAACCACACCCTTCTGAGCACCTGGTGAAATTCTAATGCACTGAATTAACCCACATGAGTCATGTGATCACACAGGGTTACATAGCCAATCATAACTCACATGAATGCCTCCATTATCTTCTTCAAACAAGGCACAGTTCTGCAGCTTTGGCTTTTTGTGTGTGCCTAAGCATTGTAGCATTGTAGATATGGCCCTTTTTTCAGAAAGATTGAATGAAAATCCTCAATGTAATTCCCTGCTGGAGACTGACTGAAATGAGTTATAATTGGGCTCCTTGAGTAGTGGACATCATTTTTGAATGACATGCCATGGGTTATCAGAACAGATTAATTATTATAAAACAGGCAAGTCAGTTACATGGAGAAATTTATTACAAATTCTTAGATTTATGTAGCAGGGTTACTATTGTTTTCTCACAAGCAAAGCAAATCCATATTAATCATGTTCATTCTGTGGATCAGTCACCATAGGAACAAATCACTGACAGCAAAATGGTGGATGGGTCACAATTTACCCAGAATGCCCCTCTTGTAGTAAGCAGATTTATTTCCCTCATGTCTCCGTCTGAATTTAGGTCGTCGTCCTGAGAAACCGGGTCAGTGATCATCAGAAGATGTGAGTATGCTTTTCAGTTTGTTTTGTCTCTGAAAGCCTTACAATGCCCCTTCTTGTAGCCCACAGTGACCTCTGGGAGGCCTTAAAAAGCTGGCCTTAGTCACACAGGTGTCAAACTCCAGTCCCGGCGCCCCGGAGGACTGCGGTGTCTGAGGTGTCAGCTGGTGATTGGCTGAGGAATCCACACGCCCTGTGCTCCAGGCCTTAATTGGCAGCCGACTGAAAGGAAAAACACAAAAAAAAACCCCACAGACACTGCGGCCCCCGTGGGATTCAGTTTGACACCCCGGCCTCAGACTTCCTGTAATCCTGAGCTATTGACGAGATTTACTGGGTGCTGTCGTACGCGCTGTGCTTCACCACACATCAGTCCGAGTGTGCTGTGTGCCCACTCTTAAAGGCCACTGTCCCAGTAGACTTTTTTTTAAAAGACTTTAGACTTTATTGTCCCCAAGGGGAAATTCCTTTCCACAGCGCTGTACCCATCGCACAACAGTACATACAACAGCACACAGTAACAGCATACAATGACAGACAGCAGTACGCTCTCAGGCCTGTTCAGCGAGGTCTGTTGTTCAAGGCTGTGGGGATCAGGCTTTTCCCAAAGTGACAGTACAGTCATTTCAAGGGACGACGGATGAGAGATTTTTACCATGCACAGTAATTGAAGGACGTTTTACCACGAACAGTCGTACAAACACGTTGTGCTGTTGTCTGTACAACTTCAGCTCGAAGGTATAGTTCACTTTCTGGATTTCTTAAAATATTATCTCACTGATGTAATGAAACACATTAACAGCTGTTTCTGATGACCTGTCGAGTTTACAACGGCAGGCATAGAGCATCGGTGAATCTGTGGTCGAAAGAAAAAATAAATAAAATGCACAGTAGGTTGTGCAGTGATGTTACGTTTCCAGAGGCTGTACAAATTTACTGGTTCATTTCATAGTGTTAAATCACAATTATAAACATAAATATTATTTCCTTGAGAGCAGCAAGTTGCATGTGCCATAGAAAATATTTTTAACTGAATAATAATAATAATAATAATAATAATAATAATAATAATAATAACATTTTTGTAGGTTAGACATGAACTGACAAACAAACAAAAATATTAAAAACTCCAGAAAGTGAATTATCTCTTTCTTGTTCAACATGGCAGTGTTTTCATGTTTGTATAGCCTAGTTTAGCATGTGAACTGAGTCTGCATTGCTTGCATGTGTTGTTCTCTGTATATAAACCTTCCAACTCGGGGCTAAATGCTCCCAATCCAGGGACTTACTGCACTTCCATTTGTGTTTGCACTCATAAGTCGCTCTGGATAAGAGCTTCGACAAAATGGCGGTAAAGTACAGTCGATATTATCAGCTCACTGATGGTCATTTTCCCAAACGAAACGAAAGGCATTGCAGTGTCACGATAATTTCTCAGATGGCTGAACGCTCAAAGTACACTGTACTGTTTTTTTTTTTTTTTTTTTCAATTGTTGCTGTTTCATATCAAGATTTTCGGCATAGAGAAGCTGCCGCTGATAATGCCGCGACTCGCAGTGATATCCCCTCGCCCTGCGAGCCGGCCGTGTCCCTAAGCCCCCAGAAGCCTCCTGTTCTATATCAGTCAGGAGCTGATTGAAGTGGTTTGGCACACAGCTGTTGGGCGGCCTTCAGGGGATCTGTGTTTGTGCAAACCTGACCCCTCAGAAGAGGGGAAAAACAAAAGGTCAGAGTTGAGAGTAAAGGAGTCTCCGAGCGTCCCCTGGATACTCCTGCAGGGCCCCCCCCCTCCCGTAACTCCTGAAAGCCCCTCCCCCCCCACCCCACATCCCCCCCAAACAGCTGCAGCTTGTCTGGGCCAAGTTCGTCAGTTAGGACCAAGTCCATCATCCGGGGTCAATTTTGTCAGTCAGAGTCAACTCTGTCAGTTAGAGTCAACTCTGTCAGTCAGAATCAACTCTGTCAGTCAGGGTCAACTTGCTAGTCAAAATCAACTCTGTCAGTTAGAGTCAACTTGTCAGTCAGAATCAACTCTGTCAGTTAGAGTCAACTCTGCCAGTCAAAATCAACTCTGTCAGTTAAAGTCAACTCTGGTAGTCAGAGTCAACTCTGTTATTCAGGGTCAACTCTGCCAATCAGAGCCAACGTCATCCAGGGTCAACTCTGTTATTCAGGGTCAACTCTGCCAATCAGAGCCAACGTCATCCAGGGTCAACTCTGTTATTCAGGGTCAAGCTCTGTCAGTCTGGGCCTCTTGTGCTGTCCAGTGGCCCTGTCATGTTTTGATTTACCTTCTTTTTTTCCATTTTCTATTTTTAGACATTTTTAGACACCATATTCACACTTTTCCACAGCATCTCTGTACACACTCAGAAATAAAGGTACAGTGAAGATACTCTTTTTTTTCTTTGCGGAATACATTTCCCAAATGTACACTGACAGTACAGTAATGATCTATTTGATTCAAGATGCAATAGTTTATGACCATATCAATTCAGCTGAGAGGAATTTACTATAGTGGAACTCATTAAAAACACACACATACATCACAGGTAAACACATCAAGTTGATTTATAGAACACTGCAGCTTCTTGAATAGATACTGCAGCTTGTTTAATACACACTATGTAGAATTTTCTTGCAACTACATTCTTTTTCCAAGTCTTCAGACTTGCATAACTGCCTGAAACCTGGAAGAAATATCATTTGCATTTTTAAGTTAATTTTGTGCCTTGAATAACAAAAAACATATTGCAGTGAAAATATTTGCAAAAGCACTGTTTATTACATTTTTATTGAATGCCCCTTGCCATGTATGTTTCAGCAGAGTAGAATATATGGCTCTTGAGATTAAGACCAGAGACTCATGTCCCCTCACAGAAGACAAAAATGAACTACTGGGGCTTAGGAGGACATGCACCTAAAATTCATCACGTCAATCGGATCACCTTTGTGGTGAGGTCATTACCTTTACTTGTCCCCTTGGCTTTGTGCAAAAAAAAAAAAACCTGAGCTTTACCACGGTGCACCTCTGCAGGCACTGCTCAGGTGTCTGATATGGGGACAACACATGGGTGCTTCTAGAACATGCATCTCCCTGTTTCTAGAACATGCTTCCAGAACATGCATCGCCCTGTTTCTAGAACATGCTTCCAGAACATGCATCGCCATGTTTCTAGAACGTGCTTCTAGAACATGCATCGCCCTGTTTCTAGAACATTGCTTCTAGAACATGCATCGCCCTGTTTCTAGAACATGCATCGCCTTGTTTCTAGAACGTGCTTCCAGAACATGCATTCGTTTGCCACGCTGTCACTTCCCGCTCATATTGAATGTTGGTTTTAGGGTTTAATTGAAGCATGTCGAGCCTCCGGTAAGTAAAACGATCCTTTTTCCACGGAGGGCCTCAGAGATGCGTCGCATGTGTGTGCGGGGGTGTGTCGGCTGGCCCATCCTTTTTTCCACCGGCGGGATATCTTCCATTCGCGGATTTCAGGTCACGACCCTCGCCGGACTTCCCGCTAAGGCCTCCTCCTCCTCCTCCTCCCGCGAACGCTTTTTTCCCCTTGGCTCAGAGCCAGCGCAGGCACCCACGCCGTTTGCACGTGGGACGAAGAACAAACCTGGCACCGGAGGGAGATGCTCTCTCTCTCTCTCTCTCTCTCTCTCTCTCTCTGCGGGCAGGCAGGCGGGCGGGCGAGGCGTGGCTGTGAGTCACAGCAGCTGTCGCTCCCCTCCAAAGGCGTGAGTCACGGGGTATCAGTGAGGGCAAGGGTGGCACACAGCAGCACTGGCGCACGCTGGCACACGCTGGCACTGGCTGATCTCTGCATATCGGCGAATTCAGCTGAACGTAATCCAGCTGAGAAAGTCCCCTTAACAACAGCAGATGGTTTCATTTTTTATTTTATTTTATCGTGAGCTGTCAATATAAAATGCTGAAATATTCCAAACAAGACAGTTCACTTGTTTGTGGAGCGCAATGTTTTTCTCTAGCCACAGAAACAGAAAGCAGGGAAGTTGCTTTGCTTCACGTAGCAACTGCACGCTCACTAAAATTATGAAATGTGATCTTTTCCTACGTTTACCTCTTGGTGCCAAGGAAAGGCAAAGCACCGTTGAAAAAGGCAGTGGGATATTTCTTACTGGCCTGGATTATTTCCAGGGATCTGTTGGAGACTAGGGAGTGACAGTGATGGTTTCAGTGCTGATTCATGTTATTAAACTCAACCATAATCACACAGGGGTGCTATGCAATAAAGGCCTCTGCATGCTATATATCTCAGGAGAAAAATATACTTTACATTTTACATTTTACATTTGCATTTTACGCATTTAGCTGAAGGAAAGGCAGAGATTCATGTATCACCAATATTCAAAGCACCTGTTGCAATTAACAAGCAGCACAATTGACTGGCATTTGGTAATTCTTTGCCACTACAATTAACATTTGGCAGGGAAGGTAGAGGGGTTTTTTTGGTAGGGAAATATAAGATAGATTGGAGAAGATGAGGAAGAGGGGTATGGGAATGGGGGGGAGTGTGTGTGTGTGGGGGGGGGGGGGTTAGGGTTAGGGTTAGGGTTGGGGGGGGGGGTCAGGGGAGGAGGGGTGTCTTAAAGCAACCAAGGAGTTTTTCGAGGCCAAAAACTGGTATGTTCTTGACTGGCCCAGTCAATCACCTGTCCTGAATCCAACTGAACATGCATTTCACTTTCTGAAGATGAGACTGAAGGCAAAAATAAAAAGCTGTAATTCTTCCTTCCTACAACGCTTCACCTGATACGTATGTAAATACACCCAGATTAAACTGACAGTCTGCACTTTAACATCCACCCTCATTACTTCATTTCAAATCCAACGTGCTGGAGCACAGAGCCAAAACAGGAACAGCAAAAAAAGAAAGAAAAGAAATTGCATCACCGTCCAAATGCTAACGGTGACTGCGCTATACATGTGCTTATTAAGTTATTAACGGATGATGGTTTTCCAGGTTCTGACTTTGTTCCTCTGCTTCGTTTCTCACAGCACAAAGGGAATCAGAAGCAAGCGAGGCCTGCGGCAGTAGTCAGATCGGCTACACCGGTATTAAAAAACCGGTGGAGAAGACGCCTCGACCAGCCGTACCCTGCTCTCCCTGCCAGACCGCCGGAGCAGAACCCTGGGAAAATGGGCTGAAATCGTCCGTGCGCCAAACCTAGCATGTTTCATAACGTCGCACTCTCATCACCACGTTCTGAAGTTTCCTTGTTACTTACGATTGAAATTAGGCAGGAAATACTTTCAAGACGCACCGAACACCACGATGTAACTGCATCTTTTATTTGTTGCTATTGTTTTAATTTTATGTTATAACGGTTGATACCAAAAAATGTGTAAAAAGAATGCTACGTTACATCATACTTTTGTGCTTCAATTAAACGCTGTTCCTCTCAAGAGTGCATGTCGAGAGATGAGTTTTGCGTTACCAAAAAAAAAAAACTGCATCATAGAAGTCATCACAGAAATCATAAGCTTGCAGACCATATACTACCAAGATCCACCAGTGACAATGCCAAGCGTACAACCAGAAAAATCCACCACTGTCAGATTTTACTTGCATTTTGATGCAGTGCAAAGCAAGATAAGCATTCGCAACTTTAAGGTACCATTTATAGGTAGGCTACGGTAAACAGGTAGGCTATGCTTATTCTTCTGAGACCTGGCGGAAAATAACTGTTTAATTATTTTGATTATTTTCTTGACGTAATACTAGGATGTGTCTTAGATGACAAACATAAATAAACATTTTCGTGGCAGTGAAAATATTTTCAAAAGTATTACTTATTTTATATTCATTGACTGTCCCTTGTTGTGTAGGTTTCGGCATGGTAAAATATTATGTTTCTTGAGATTAAGACCGGACATTCATGTCCCCTCCAGGGGGGTTGTGTGTGTGTGTGTGTGCGCGCGCGCGCGCGTGTGCGTGTGTGTGTTACAGCGCAATCATTTATAATGATACTCTTTCGAAGGAGGCTGTCCTGACCCAGGAATGAGGAATTTGACGGATAACTGTTGCTTGGTTTATTATGCACTACTGGCAGCGTTTCTTCAGTCAGGAGAGCATATTTTTTAAATCTCATAATCAGTCGCCATTATTCAGAGCCACTCTGATCGTTTTTAATCAGGCGTAACGTGCACAGCCTTGTGCGACACTAAGATGAGATAATTTATATGGTGGCCCAATCAAGGCGCCACACCAGAGTGCCAAAAAATACCCGCATTTTACCACGTCAACCCAAAATCTAAAAATACTGCCAATAATGCTGTCACACCCTAACGGTCACTAGAAAATAGCGGATGGGGGTGGGGATCTGGCAACCTTGAATCTTTTCAGGAGCGGCTTTGTCCGACTTGCAGAACTTTCTTTCTCGCACACATTGGGCCTCATTCACAAAACTTCTCTTAAACGATTCTTTCTTTTGTTTTTTAAAATGTTCCTGTGAAAAACCAATACGCGATTAATGACTCATGTGCAAACCTTTTGTTTTTGCTCATATCCCAGGTGTATGTGATGATAAAAGCTGACTGTTTGTAAATTTTGTGCAATACCGTTCATGTGAGTAGCATACGGACACAGCCATGAAAACAAGTAAAGATAAATTTTAGAAAGCATGAATGCAGAAATGGAAACGTTCTTACACATAGTTTACGATAAAATGTGATTGTACACATGTTTCGTGACTGAGGACCATTGATTGTGCGTCTCCTTTGTGTAGGACCTCAAAAGCAACTATTTCTGCAGCGCCTTTCATCAGTGCCATAATTATAACACCTTCAAGGTCTTATATAGCCTTAGTGAGATTGGATTCAGGTGAGTTCATTTAATTGGTTAATTATAGGAAACTGGCAAAGAGCAATCTCAATGAATCCACACACCTGCGGTAGGAACTTCAAAACACTTCCTGTCTTGTAATTTTGATTATCTTAGAGATAAAAATCTTTAAAATCATTTAAACCATGGTTTAAAGTTGAAGATTTGAATTTTCAAAAGTAAACAAAGATTGCGATCGTAAAAGAATCTGTCTGTCAGTAGGTGTTTCCCTTTTGTGTTGACTTAATTGTATAGGAACAGGTAACAACTTGAAAATTGCGCAACTTTACTCACCAGACAACTTACTCTGAAACATCTTTCAAAAATATCTTGAGCTAGGCTTGTTAAAGTCTCTTAAATTTAGCTGCACATCTTTCGGTAACAAATTTAAACATTTAATTGCCTTTTCATTGATTTCATAATCATAATATGATAATGATATGAGATAATATAGAACTTAACTAAATGTTTTGCGCCCAACCCACAAATGACTGCTCGCAATTAGTTTGAAAGGACATCAGTGTAACTTCACATCACTGTCATTTAACTGTAACAATGAAACAAAGAATAAAGGTGCAGTATGTACGTTTTTTAAAACACTTTTGTTCATATTTGGTTAAATTTCCTTCACGTCTTGACAGATATCCATAAATTATAAGCTCTAAGAAAAAAAGTCTGGTCTCTCTGACTGCCCCAGGCTCTGAAATCAGACACTTTAAATTTTGACTGACATTTTGCTCGTAGCTTTGTCTGGGTCTCACACTAGCAGAAACTCCAGTGTCCGGATTTATTGATTGTCACTAACCCATAGCTGCAAATAATAACTATAGCTGTGTTCATTATTTACCTTCATTATGATGACTGGCGTTTCTGGCGTTTCTGCTTCTGTGTTTCATTTTTTACTTGTGAGTGAGGCATGATGTGCTACACTATCCCTAATATACTCTCCCTACTATACTTGTCAAAACTCTTGATAGTAATGTTACTCAGACAAGAGGCAGCACATGTGCATGTATTTGGAGGGCAGGGTTTTTGATGGAGTGCTAAGAAGAGTGGGTGTAACCTTTTTTTCCCAGAATCTAGCTCTCTCTTACTCATTTCTCCAAACTTACAAACTGTAAGTTTGGGTTCACTTCATAATGAATAATAATATGTTTTATTTATATAGCGCCTTTTTTCAGACCTAAGGTTGCTTTACATGAACAAAAAAAACAACAACAAAAAAAACAAGTAAAATGCATAGATATACAGAGAATTAAAAACATAAAACCAAGAATATAACAATATAAAAACTGATAAAATAAGCTACATGTTCAGATGCTAAGATATCATGGAATGCATTTTCATTCAGGGCATTTCACTAACTGGATTCGAACCTGCAACCTGCCTGCCCATGCTGCACTGCCAACTTCATTCACCTTCCAACGGGACCTTAACGCTGCTGTTCGTCCATGTAAAGCTTTGTTCTGAACATAGCATGAAGATGACGGTGATCTTATTTCATAAGGTGGTTCTCTCATTCAATAACACCTTCAGTAGCAGCTCTAAACCACAGCAGCCTAACTGGACCGAAACTGTAGACGTCTCCAGCACGTCTCAGAGAAGAGATTTTGCGCGCACATGACCGTACAGGTCGCACGGAGGGGTTCAGCGCGGGGGGGCGGGGGAGGGCATTATAAAGGCCTTAAGCGGCCCTGGGGGACCGCACGCATGGAAATGACTGGGCGAGGCCTTCTAGCAACGGAGGGAGGCAGCGCTGGGTGTTCTCGCTCGTTGTTTTCGGCGAAGGGACGGCACAGGAGCAGAGCTCTGGGCCAGATCCGGGGCTTTTCAGCACAGACGGTGGGAATCCGTCAGGAGGGATGATTTAAACGCCGACCGCGCCCTCCCGCGCTGGCGAGGCCACCTCCGCGCCACGAGGCGGTTCCAGTCGCCTGTTGGCTCAGGAAAGATCGACGGGACGGCCGCCAGGTCGAATACCCCTGGGTGGCTTTGAGCCCGGGTGCGATAGTGTACGATCAGTGGAACTGGGTATCCTACTAAAACCTGGAAATTCGTTTGTGTCCCCTGTAGGGGACATGGGTCTTGATCTCAAGAACAATGTATTAGTGACTATGCTGAAACCTACACTGCAAGGGGCATTCAATAAAAATAATATATGTATTGTAATATTTTTGAAAATATTTTACACTACATGTTTTTGTCTGTTTTTGTCATCCAAGACACTTGTATTGTGCCAAATATATTTTAATACTTTAAATGTTTTTTTGTTTTTTTCCCAGCTCTGAAGAGGTTATGACTGTGACAAAAGAACACCTATTTGTATGGGAGGGGGGTAAAAACAGAGAATGGGAATTTTGGAAGTGGTAAGTTGTGGTATAAATACACCTTAAAATGATAGCGTGTAAGAATGCCATGAAAAATCATGACAGTTGAAAAAAAAATGTACTATGGTAACCTATTACCATGTGCTAGAGGATCATGGGAAAACTGAAAAAGGCTGAGCCAATGGCCACATCAGAGCCAAGAGATTTATTAAAATTGTCACAACAAACTGAGATGGAAATGTATGCTAATGGAAATACCTGAAACATGCATGTGATCTGTGCTATTTCAGAGCCAGTTTAGTATTCAAATGCTAGGCTATGATCTTCTGGTGTGTGCCTCTGACTGTGAGAAATGTGTTTGGTTTCACAGTGCTGGTTGTTGCCATGGGAATGCTTTTGCATACTTTCCATTTTGAAGTGTAGTTCCCACAATTCCTGTGACTGTTTTTTTTGTTGTTGTTGAAAAAAATGAAGACACCAAAAAAAAGACAAAAAGTCTGCCTGTTTTGTACATGATGTTTTGAATGTCTGGATCACAATAATCACTTCCACAGCCACACACCTTCCTGATATTAGTTCATTCTGTCAAATATTCTTTTTCCATTTTAATTAATTACTGCAAAAAGTGAGCAAAACCATTAATATGTTTTTAAAAGAAAATTAAAATATAAATATAATATAATATAATATATAAATGTAAAAATTATATTTTAATGATTTAAAATATCATAAATATTAACAGTAACACATTTGCTTTGGGGGAAAAGAGTGAAAAATATAGTATCATATTTTATAGTATAGTATATAGTACATATATCAGTATTGCCTAGTATGATATTACATATTTATTTATTTGTTTTTGCATTTGGCAGACGCTCTTCTCAAGATCGATTTAAACAGACTACTGTTTTGAAAGCAGCCTATTTATAGAACTTGGATATCTTCACTGACTGGTCTTGCAACTCTTCATTGCAGTTTTTATGTTTGATTCTCAGGTGGGGTACTGCTATTGTACTATTAAGGAAGGTACCTAAACTGCTTCGGTACAACACCCAGCTGCATAAGTTTATTGTGTTTGAATAAAATGCAATCTGTAGCAGATAACACGTTACGTTTTGACATTTTTAAACCGCTCAAGCCTTCCGTTTTGTTACTCGATAGTTATGGAATTGTCAACAATCCACAATGAGAACCGTGTCCATACTTGTGATATGAGAAGTCTCACACAATAGAGCAGTACATTTGCAATCAACACCAACCCTTTGTGGTCCCATGATGATACTTTGAGGTGTTCGAAAACTATTCGAGTTATTTGTTGACGCATAGGGCGCCCTGTGCATTTGTGAGAGTCTTATGATTGTTAGCAACAAATGTATTCAGACCGTGATTCTGAAATTTTCTGTATTCAAACACTTGTTTTCTTTTTTTTTTTGGTGGGACTCTCTCTGAAATCACTGCCATGGTGCAACAGGATAAAAAATATTGTTTAAACGATTGAGACATTTAATTTAATTGTCTTTTATTTAATCAATAAAAAAGTCATAAGGTGCTTACATACGAAAATGCATTTATAAAGCAAAAGTGTACAAGTTGGCTAAGGAGGAACAAGAATCAGTTTGTATTGGCTTTGCCAGTTCTGCCTACCAAACCCATAAGGAAAGAAAAAAAAAAAAGAAAGACACATAATGAATTCTTGAGCAAAAGAATACTTAATTAATAATGCATTCATGATCAAAGTCATAAAGCACTGATAATTAATGTTTAATGCAAAAGATGATGAGCTTTTCCAAGTCTTCAATCTGCAATCTACATTGAATCATTCGCCATTGGTGGAACTCCTACGATACAGTATTTTTGACAAATTCAGCCCAACAACTGAACAAACAAGCAATATATTCTGTGTATGGGCAAAAAAAACCATTACGCTGAGTATATTCCATTGAACAGGAATTATCTTGCAATTTAAAATAGAAAAATGTGATATAAATTGTAAAATTAAAAAGCGAGAAAATGCACTGGAAAAATTAAAAGCAAAAACAATGTTTGATGAACAATGTCCCAAATCCCTGTAATATGATGTGAAATGAAAATGAAAACCAAAAATGATCTGAGTTCTAAACTGTCTCTGTAAAATGTATCCATAGAAAGATGTCCAAAGTACTGTTCTGCCTCATGTTTTTAAGCCACAACATATTTGAACACAAAGTCAGATTCAATGGAAATTGCACCCCCCCGCCCCCCCCCCCCGCCAAATAACAGTGAAATCACAATGAAAAACAGAGTAGTAAGTTTCGCATATACGGTAAAAAAAAGCCACTCAGCCAGTCTGTCCTTTTCATACTGTCCCATCACATCATAAAAAAATAAAATTAGTGCAACAGCCCAACCAGAGCAGCAGACATTAATCCCAACATCAACAGAATATTATTACATGAAATTAAATGAAAGCATGACCTTTTTTTTTTTTTTTTTTTACACATCAACGTGGCAAGCAGCTGGAGGTTCATAAGAGAGCAAGCTTGTGCATGTTTATGCTCTCGGGAATCACTGAAAGGATGTTGCAACAATGAGACAGGCCTATAAATTAAAGACAAAATCTGGCTTTCCAAACTGGAACAAGAAAAAAAGGGGGAATATTTCCAGGTCCAAATTTCCACCGATGTGGGAACAGACACTTGCAGTTTCATGGAGAGAGCTTCTATTGGCTGTGTTAACGGAGGAGAGTGAACTGAGGTGGCACGAAAAAAATCAAAACATACTAAAGAAAGACATCTTATCATTCCGTTATCATTCAGCAATTTACACTCCAGGACATGGAAGCCACGATCTCTTGTTGTTGAAGAATCACATCACTCACTCAGTTCTTCATTTTGTCGCCTGTAAAACTACCCAGGAGACGCCCACCCACTCTCAGTTCACCCATTCTCCAGGCCTCCCTTATCCCTAACAACCTTAACTTCAGCTCATTCATAAATTTTGAAAAAATCTATCAATTCATTACATACAAAATCAAAGAGGGACATTAAAAAAACAATTAAAAAAACAGCATGTCGATGAACGAAGTGCCGTACCACAGAAAATACATTCATATTTCATGTAGCAAAGCTACAGATCAACGAGACGGCTGTTCCTCATACCCTGTTCCCCTCTCTCAACATGCAAGGTCCCATCTGCAACAGAAGGAAAGGTCATTATTGAAGAGCACGCCAAACTGGAGCTTCATTCAGACCATAATTAAAGGTGAACACACACAAACTCGCCCGTCTTATATGAAAAGCCTGTAGTGCGGCAAAAAGATATCGCAAAAACAGGATTTGTTTAAAAAAAATAAATAAAGAAAAACACGGTAAAGATTTGAGGGTGAGGAGTTCAGGACTTACCTTTAGGTGTTCTTTCAGACATTTTTTTTCTTTAATTATAACACTTGCACTGACTTGTGGGCAGATGTAGTGATGTCATTCACAAAGGAACTCTTGTTCATTCCTTGCTGTAAGAATAAAGGGGAAATTCCATTATCAGACGTTATCTGACATGGTTGGCACATCCAACATCCCAATTCTATGGCAACAGTAAAGTGTAGTGTAATGGTTAAGGAAAAGGCCTTGTAACCTAAAGGTCAGGGGTTAGATTCCCAGGTAGGACACTGCTGTTGCACCCCAGGGCAAGGCACTTAACCTGCATTGCTCCAGTATATATCCAGCTGTATATACGGATACTACATTTTTTTTTTAAACAGCAAAACCAAGTGTGAGCAAGTCACTCTGAAGCATCTGCTAAACCATGGTAATGCTGTTAAACTGCACACTGCACACCTGGATTTGTGGAGCAGTATTCTCAGGGACATGGGAGAGAGAGAGTATAGCAGAAGTGCTAGTCAAGTCAACTTTAATTATAAAGCACATATAAAAACAACGGACATTTACCAAAGTGCATTACAACTTCAATAAATAAAACCAGACACAAGGGATAACAAAGTACTACACAAAGACAATACACCCTGATGAAGAGGATCTGAACTGGGTTCAAAGGTCAAGGAAAAAAGATGGCCTTTTAACCGAGATTTAGAAGTGGCAATAGAGGGGGCGGGGCAAACGCAAGGAGCTAAACCATGCCGCAGCTTTGGAGCAGCTAACAGTATGCGCTAACACGTTTCCATGGAAACCAGTTTCGAGTATTCCGATTTTTTTCTTGTCTCTCTATTCTAAGGGCTCTGAAAAGACAGCACTCAGAGACAGACGGGCCTCCGCGGGTAAAAGGCTTGTGAGAAAGTGGCTAAGACGCTTGTCAGGGACGACATGCCGACAGTTGCACGGTAGACGAGTTTCGCCGCATTCCTGGCCGATTCGGTTTCTCCGGCTCCGCAGCAACCACACGCCACCAATGCAACGCGCAGCTCGCACAAACAGACGCAGGAGTGAATGTTCACAGGCAAACATTAATAAACATGCTCCGGCCCGATCCCCATGCTTCTGCATATTTCCCAGCTCAGAATGGAATGAACCAAGATGCGTAAAAAACTCTCTGAAGCTCAGCCTGTGACAGCGTACTACAGCTGGCATGATTTCAAATGTTTAAAAAAATCTAAATTAGAATATGCAATATGTTCTTAATGAAGCTCGTGGGAAAGATGCCATGTCTATTTTTCTGTCTTTGTGAATACGATCAACAATAGCACAGCTATGGAAAGGAGCTCTGTTAAAATGGTTGTAAAATGGAGACATCTCCGTCAGATCTGAGGTAGGAAATGCTGTCGTTTCTGTTTCTAATGCTGTTTCTAACATAGCCCCTTTCCTTTTTTTAATAAAATTGTGATTAACCTAACCATCATGAAAAAAACACGATTCCAAGCCTACGGAAATGGATGCGCGCTCTCACTGCACACCTGTAACCTAACCCTGCTTTCATTCTTGCCAAGTATATATTTTTTTCCGAGGTGTGGCCCGAGACACCTAACAACACCCTCCTCAGCCCGGCTCCAGTCTAATCCCAAAGGATCCATTTTGTTGCCGGAGAGAAGGAAGAGATTAAGATGAAACGTGACGTGGCCCTTTTATGTCCTGAGCTTGAAAAAACAGTCATTGAACAGGTAAACATCCTGAGACGCTTCAACTCGGATTTTAATAATAACACAGCAACCTGCCACCTGCACTTAAAATCTGGAGTTTCATTTGACACCGCAAGTCAATCCCCCTGTAATTCAAGACCTGCTCTTGTGCAGAAGTATCGTTTTTCATTCGGATGTGGGTCAAAACTCAGATTTAGTCCACAAACAAACATACGTCTTTCATGCCGGTTTGGTTTTGGTTCAGTCGTGTGTTCAGTCTTCACAAGGTCATTCTTCGGTCTGGTTCAAAAATCAATTCCACACACTTTAAGTGCAGAAATGTATGAAAATACTGGAAAGGAAATGTGTACCTTTTTAAGGAACCCCTGAAAGTTCTTCTCCGCCCAGAGACCATACAGAAGGAGAGCCGAAGCTTTGCTCGATTTCGGGAAGTAGCTAAAAGGAGAACGATTACATTAATGACCCCATTCAATTACAGCTATTACAGCACCACAGAGAGACAGCATATTACACAGACATGTACACATGCACAAACACACACACACACACACACACACACACAAATTCACTCTGTCATCTTAAAATACCACAAGAGAATCAACATACACCCTCTGAAAAGTTCTTGCTGTAAGGTCAAAAAGTCACATACAGGAAATACAAAATGAAAAGCTCATGCATGCACTCGTATGCTCTAAAGACTGAATAATTCATTATTTCATTTTATTTAACCATTTGAGGGCTAACACTTCAACTCATAGGCCTTCATCAGAGGTTTGTAAAAGGTAACAGACGCATGGTCAAATGGAATTGTCACTTATAAAATAAGAGCAAAAGTAAATGCAGGTGGTGTCTAAAAATAATTTTTTTTAAAAAGGACTTAAAATGTTTCCATGTAATCAGTGTAAGCCTATATTACATGTATTGCAATATCATGTCAAACCAGTATGGATTTTATATTGTCTAGCCATCAAGCAACTATATGAGACGAACTTTGCTGGAATTTGCGGAAAGGTGCAGCAGTAGCGTCACGGGTGATTTTTAAAGGTCGACCCCGTGGGCCAGACTGCCCGACCCTGGCCCGGCGGGTCTCACTTGTTCCTGCTGAGGTCGTTAAGCGAGTTGATGAAGGTGTTGTTCAGCTGTCTCTTCCCCGTCTCAGGATCCGCCACCAGGAGGCTGCCCACGGTCTGGCAGGCCGTCGCCAAGGTTTCGTCGGAATCCGTCCCGTTCTGAGTCGCCGAGCCGAGGATGCTGACCAGCTGCGGGAGGGTCTGCCGGGCTAACCCCCCAAAAAAAACAACAACAAAAAAAAAAAAACCTTGAGCCTTTTCCTCTACGGGAAATACATCTGAAACACAGTCAGTCACGCGCACACACACACACACACACACATACGCACACACACACACACACACACACACACATACACATACACACATACACACACACACACCCACGCCCAGGCACACACGCACCCACACACACACACACACATAGCTAAGGAGGTAAGAGCGGTTGTCTGGCAGTCGGAGGGTTGCTGGTTTGATCCCTGCCCTTGATCGAAGTGTCCCTGAGCAAGACACCTAACCCCTAACTGCTCTGGTGATTGAGAGGCATCAATTGTAAAGCGCTTTGGATAAAAGCGCTATATAAATGCAGTCCATTTACCAGCCATTTACACACATACACCCGCACACACACACACACACACACTCCCACCCGCACACACATCCACACACAGACACACACACACCCGCACACACACGCACCCATGGGTCTCTGGAGCCGCGGGTTCCTGGACAGGTTCCCCACCAGCGCCACGGCCGTCCTCTGGATGCCGGGGTTGGAGGACTGGAGGAGCGGGGCGATGTGCTGCAAGCCGTTCAGCTTCTGCACAATGGCCTGGCTCATCACGCTGGACACCTGTGACATCAGAGGTGAGGTCAGAGACAGGAAACAGCCAACCAGAGAACTTATAAGAGGCATGGGAAATAACTGATTGCTGCGAGCTTACAAGAGACATGGGAAATAGCCAATCACGGTGAGCTTTTCAAGAGACATGGGAAATAACCAATCACAGCAAGCTTTCAAATGACATGGGAAATAACCAATCAGAGAACTTGCAAGAGACATGGACAATAACTGATCGCTGTGAGCTTAAAGAGAAATGGGAAATAGCCTATCATGGCAAACTTACAAGAGACATGGGAAATATCCTATCATGGCAAGCTTATAAGAGACATGGGAAATAGCCTATCATGGCAAGCTTACAAGAGACATGGGAAATAGCCTATCATGGTTAGCTTACAGCAGACATGGGAAATAGTAAAGTTCTTTGACAAAAAAATTAATAAAGCTATTAATAAAAAAATATCGTTAAATTGCCCATTATCTTCATGGCCGTGGTGTGGTGGTGCAGGGCGGGGAGGGAAGCGGGGCTTGCTTTCTTACTATGCCCTTATTGGCTGTGAGGTTCTGCAGCGTCCCCACGCAGGCCTCCTTGGTGGCCTCACTCTGGCTGTCACTCAGGAGAGACAGGTAGGCCTGCATGGCCTTGGAGTGGAAGAGCCAGCCCGCCCCTTTCGGGTTGCTGTCCTCAATTGTCGGGTAGTCAAAGGTGGTCTGCGACGGGACATCAGAAAATCAAAAACAACGCCCCGAAACGAACCCAAGCGGAAGCATCGCCGCATTGCTGCAGTAGCTGGGACTCATGTGTGAACACACCACCGTTAAGGGCTGCTCTCTGAAAAGCGACCATCAGCGGCGTTACCTACAGATAAAGGCAACAGTATTGGGACGGGGGCACAATTTTTTGTTGTTTTGGCTCTGTATTTCAGCACATTGAATTTGAAGTTGAACAATGAATAAGATGTTAAAGCACAGAATGTCAGCATTAATTTTTGCGTATTTACGTCCATATTGGGTGATCCGTGTAGGAATTACAGCCCTCACTATACATAGTCAGAAATACAGTCACCATTTTGAATACTTAGTTGCAAATCCTTTGCATTTGAGGACTGCCGGAAGCCTGTGACCCATAGACAACAGACACTGGGTATTTTTCCCTGGTGATGCTCTGCCAGGCCTGTACTGCAGCCATTGTAAGATCATGCTTGTTTCTGGGGCATTTTGCCTTCAGCCTTGGCTTCAACACGTGCATGTTCAATTGGGTTCAGGACAAGTGACTGACTTGGCCAGTCAAGAACATTCCATTTTTTTTGGCTCTGAAGAACTCCTTGGTTACTTTAGCAGTACGTTCGGGGTCGTTGTCCTGCTGCAAGGTGAAGCACCATCCACTGAGTTTTGGGGCATTTGGTTGGATCAGAGCAGATAAGCAGACGTTGTTTCTGTACCCTTCAGAATTCATCCTGCTGCATTCACAGCATCAATTAAGACCAGTGTGCCAGTTCCAGTGGTGGCCATACATGCCCTAGCCATAACACTACCTCCACCATGTTTCACTGATGAGGTGGCGTTCTTTGGTTCATGAGCAGTTCCGTTCTTTCTCCACACTTTCCTCTTTCCAGGGCTTTGGTGCAGTTTAATAGTCTTCTCATCTGTCCACAAGGCTTTTCTAATGTAATTTTTGTAGCTAACACTAAGCTGACCGCTGTGTATTTGGGGCTTACCAGTGGTTTGCATATTGCAGTGAACCCCCTGAGATTACGCTGATGTGGTCTTCTCTTTGTGATAGTCCTTTACACGTCTATGCCCACATCCTGCTGAGTATTGTTCATCTGTTGAAAAGTGGTTTTCCTCACAACTGAAAGTAGTCTTTGGCCAACCACTACAGAGGCCCGTTGTTTGCTATTGCTTAGCTCACAAGTGCATTATTCCTATATAACAAAGTATGAAACAGTTGCTTTTGATACACCCAAAGTTGTGGCTATGTCCCTGATAAATTTATTCTGAATTTTCATTCCGCATGGATGGGGATGTAACTCCTGCATGGATAACCTGATATGGATGCAATTACCCTCAAAGCCTCAATTACCTTTAAAGCTGGCAGCCTCCACTTTAACCACAAATTCAATGTTGTTATTTCAAATTCAATGTGCTGGAGCGCAGAGCCAAAAAAACAAAAGTTGTGCCATGGTCCCAATACTTGTTTTTTTTTTTTGCATTTTACTGAATATGCACTTTATTTGGTGGCAGCAAGGTATCATGGTTAAGAAAACGGGATTATAAATTTGTAGTTGCAGGTTTGATTTTAAAGTGCTGTGTATGTACCCTTAAGCAAAGCACCAAACCTGAATTTCTTCAGGAAATATCCAGCAGTATTATGGTACTGTATGTAAAGAATGTGAGCTCTGCACACCACTGCTGGCTAAATGCTGAAATGTGAGGAATGGTTGCTAGCCCAGCCTAGCAATTTGACGCCAGGATGCATTCGGGGCTGCATGAAATTGCTATGCAAAGCTAGCTAACCATTCCGTACATTTTGGTAATGTACAAAATGTACGGAATGGTTGTTAGCCTAGCCTAGCCTAGCAAATCGATTCGTGAATGTGTTTTTTTGGGGGCTGGCCTTCTATGTGGTGTGAGGCCACCCTTTTGGAGAGCTCACCTCCTGTGGAACCTTGCTGCTCTGCTGACTGAAGCAGCCAATGGGGGAGGTGGCGGTCTGCTGGGCGGAGCCTCTGCTGGGCGCGCCCGCCAGGGCGGTAATCTTGCTGAAGTGGCTGGGCACCTCGGTCTCCAGCTGGTAGGTGAGGTTGTGCAGGACACACACGCAGTTCTCCACCGACTGGGAGAGGGAAAAACGGGGGGGGGGGGGTCATTCAAAAATGAGCGGTAACAGAGATAAGTTGAAGACCCTGCAGACACAATCCTTCAAGGTAAAAAATTTGTTTGGTTCTCAGAATATTAGAAGATGAATATCAAATTTGAAGAGTCTGACAGACAAAAAAATTGAAAATTTCCTTTTTTTACATTTTACATTACATTTATTTGGCAGACGCTTTTATCCAAAGCGACATACAAAAAGTGCTTTTTAGCAGACCGAGAACAGGTTACATCCCTGCGGACACAATCGTTGACGGTAAAAAAAATTTTTATTTTTTTTTTAAGTTACAAAATTCTGGCTGCCATCTTCATAGGAAGATGAATGTAAAATTGGAAGGGTGTCTGACTGGAGAGCAGCTCTCTTGTCCAGTGCAGGGCTGAGGCTCATCGGACCCCCTACCTTGTCGTCAGGACGATCGGCAGCCACGCAGTCCTGGACGTAACCAACCAGCGAGTCGATCAGCCCGCGGGAGTTCCGAATCGCCTTCCTGTTCCCCTTCTTTCCACAGCACAGGTTACTGCGGAGGACAGGAAAACACGAACAGCCGGATTGCTTAGCTTCCATCGTTAACAGAGTAAAAACAAGGACAGCCAGCTTGCTTAGCTTCCATCCTTGCCATAGTAAAAACAAGGACAGCCAGCTTGCTTAGCTTCCATCGCTACCAGAGTAAAAACAAGGACAGCCAGCATGCTTAGCTTCCATCCTTGCCATAGTAAAAACAAGGAGAGCCAGCTTGCTTAGCTTCCATCCTTGCCATAGTAAAAACAAGGACAGCCAGCATGCTTAGCTTCCATCCTTGCCATAGTAAAAACAAGGACAGCCAGCTTGCTTAGCTTCCATCCTTGCCATAGTAAAAACAAGGACAGCCAGCTTGCTTAGCTTCCATCCTTGCCATAGTAAAAACAAGGACAGCCAGCTTGCTTAGCTTCCATCCTTGCCATAGTAAAAACAAGGACAGCCAGCTTGCTTAGCTTCCATCGTTAACAGAGTAAAAACAAGGACAGCCAGCATGCTTAGCTTCCATCCTTGCCATAGTAAAAACAAGAAGAGCCAGCATGCTTAGCTTCCATCGTTACCACAGTAAAAACAAGGGCAGCCAGCATGCTTAGCTTCCATCCTTGCCATAGTAAAAACAAGGACAGCCAGCTTTCTTAGCTTCTATCCTTACCAGAGTATCGTTACCATAGTAAAAACAAGGACAGCCAGCTTGCTCAAATTCTGATAAATGAGTTCTGAATAAGTGTTAGGTAGGGTAGGGAGTAGTAGGGTTAGGGAGCTGGGCTTGCAACTCTCAGGTTGCAGGTTCAGTTCCGAGGTGGGGCACAGCCGTTGTACCCTTGAGCAAGGTGCTTAACTTGAAGTGCTTCTGCAGAACACCCAGGAGTATAAATCCATTGTTTTTTTTTGTTTTTAAAAAGTAAGTTGTTTTGGGGAAGAGCTTCTACTAATTGCCAAAATGTAAATAGCGGAAACTTGAAAAGGGAATGTACTGCTTCATTAAAATGCTTTTCAAATGCCACATAAATAAACGCCTGAGCCTCACTAAATGCCAGAAATTAAACTGTAAAGATCTGTGGTTTCTAGTAGGTACATGTAGAGAAAAACAGGTAAGAGCACAGCTGTGCAAATGAATAAAAGCCTAGTTTTTTATGAGTTGACTTGTATAAGATGGCACTGGTTCATTCACATTTGAAAGGGTAAATTCTTCAATGCAGCTCTGTGGGTGGTACTAAGAACCACATGTGCCAATCGTTATGAATCATCAGAGACTCATTCATTTGCACAGTCCACTGAAATGAGTTTGTGTTTAGGGTTTACTTCATGAAATCAATGCAAGACATGCATGGGGAATTTCCCCAGTAAAGACAGAATATTACAGCTGATAACATGAACCTGCCCAGCACTCTCTTTCTCAGGTTTCCTGAAGTTTAACAAATGGGGGAAAAAAAAAAAACATTAGTATGTTGAACGGCGTCGAACATCTTTTCATTACCGAGTTAGCATAACGATAGCCTTAGCATAGCATCTTAGCATGACACGTTTGAGCACGGCGCTCAAGACAGAAGCCAAGCAAGCGCACGCACTCGGCTCGCGCCGAACGCCGGTCGGTGCGCTGTGTGTAAAGAGCGGTTCTGGCCGGCAGTTTGGACGGCTGTGCGGCGGCTCACCGTAGACAGCCGGTGGCGTTGTAGAAGACATCCGGGTCCATGTTAATGTTGGCGCTCTGCTCTCCAGAGCCGGTGAACGGCACCAGGACACTTTCGGTCAGCACGGGCAGGGCGGTCTTAATCAACTCCGGCTTCAGGTTCTCAGCCGAGGACAGGTTCCACAGGAGGCCTGAAGGAGGGAGGGAGGGAGACAGAGGGAGATAGACAGAGAGAGAGAGAGAGAGAGAGAGAGAGAGAGAGAGAGAGAGAGAGAGAGAGAGAGAGAGAGAGAAAGAGAGAGAGAAACCATGTTGGTGACAATTCTGCACAAGTAACTTAATTTAGCCAATGTCAATGTTTGGCAAGATAACCCTTTAAGGTGCAAGATCACAGATACGTGATTAGAATGTTCTTAACGGAGCATTCTAATGCTGATGTAACAATGACTTCTGGTAACTGAAAGCAATGGAGTTCTAGAACACTTTCTTTTAATTAAAAATTTTTTTTTTAAAACATTCCAAAAAACCTACTATTCAGAGAGTTCATTTAGATGACAGGAGAAATCACCAAGCTATGTTCATGGAAAAAAAAGAATAATAAATAGTAACAGAAAAAAAGAGATTTAACGCAACAAAGAGCAAAAGTTAAAGAATAACTGATTCCAGGTCGAGCCTATGATTGTATACCTTGTAACCAAGGTAACAAAGACAGCAACTCTTTTGCACTGAGCGTCCTGTGCATTTGCTGTGAGTCTTGCTGGAATCACTTGCTTGTGACGTTTCATTAACAGAAAGAGCGGGGTGGGTGTAGTTTTGACGCTGATCCCAACAGACAAGGCTTCTGTAAGTACTGAGCTCACCTGACATTTCTGGGCCTTAGAGCGTGCTGTCACGGCAATACATTCCTATCTGAGTGACAGCAATCTGCTAATCTTGGTGAGAAAACTTCACGAGCCCTCGGCAAGCCCAAGTTAATCATCTAGGCACATGCTTATCATAGTGTAGACTGGATGCCATGCCATTGCAGCTCACTGTTGTTACTTTGTTTCAGAGCTAATATAAAACCATTTCATAAATAGAGTGCTCACACCTGACAAATCTGAGAGAACCAAAGTCACTTCCTGTTTACATCACATTTTCCACATGTTACAAGCTGGATATTTTACTGAAGCGATTCCTGGGTCCGTACCTTGCTGAAAGGTACAATGGCTGTGCCCCGCCTGGATTCAAGCCTACAGCCACAACGGAGTTGCAAGCCCAGCCCTCTAACCACCACCACCGCCACCACCGCGCCACGCCCGCACATAGCGTTCCAGACTCTAAAGTCGTCGGCGCCGGACCTACCTGTCAGCTGCTTCTGCGTCTCGGAGACGTTGGTGTCCCTGAGGAGGGCGGCGGCCTCCGAAATCCCGCCACACCGCTGCACCTCCTCCTTGTTCTGGTCGTTCTTGAACACCAGGTTGCGCAGCGCGGCCGACGCCGTCAGCTGCACCTGCGTGCTGGAGCTGCGCAGGAGGCCCACCAGCGGCTGGACCCCCTTCAGCTGGAGCACCTGAGAGACGCACCCACCCAAAAAAAAAACGGGAGGAGTATTACGCGGGAGAATCCTCCCTGGAAAGCCTTCAAGGAAGTCAGGGGTCCTCAGTCTCATCAAGGAAGGGCCAGTGTGGGTGCAGGCTTTTGTACCAACCAAGCAGTTTCTGCTAATCAAGGTGCTTAGCAAAGACTCTAGGGGTCGATTAGTAGGGTGGTTAACTGCTTGAATCGACTGAAAGCCTGCACCCACATCGGCCCTTTCTGGGGCATATTGAGGAACCATGCCTTAAATAGAGAGATAATGGGGGTTGTATGAGGATGCTGTCCAAGGGCAATATAAAGACACACCGATGCAGACTGAAATTAAATCAATCAGTTAATCTTTCTCCTGCTCTATTGGGTTGAGCAGTGAGTGGAGTCTCACCTCCCGCTGGGTTGAGCAGTGAGTGGAGTCTCACCTCCTGCTGGGTTGAGCAGTGAGAGGAGTCTCACCTCCTGCTCTATTGGGTTGGGCAGAGCGAGAAGCCTCACCACCTGCTCTATTGGGTGGAGCAGAATGAGCAGCCTGACCTCCTGCTCTATTGGGTTGAGCAGAGTGAGCAGCCTCACCTCCTGCTCTATTGGGTTGAGCAGAGTGAGCAGCCTCACCTCCTGCTCTACTGGGTTGACCAGAGTGAGCAGTCTCACCTCCTGCTCTATTGGGTTGACCAGAGCGAGCAGTCTCACCTCCTGCTCTATTGGGTTGACCAGAGCGAGCAGTCTCACCTCCTGCTCTATTGGGTTGACCAGAGCAAGCAGTCTCACCTCCTGCTTGGCTTTGTCCTCCGTGAAGGTGCTGTGCTGGATGAAGGAGGCTCCGCAGTGCTGGTAGTTCTCATCCTGGCTCATCAGATACTCCACGGCCTCCTTCATGGTGATGTCCGCCGCGTTTCCTTCCACACTGTTCAAACGACCAAATGACCACACAGTCATGAACCACACAAATAAGTTTTAATTAAACTAAATTAATGGGGAAGATAGCGGGGGGGATGGGCCACTTCCTGGACCAGCAGCGTTGCCGGCCTCACTCACCCAGTGACCTTGGGCATTGACATCTTGGACTCGGTGTTGGAGACGTGGGAGGGCGCCGCAGCGAACTGAAACTGGCTGTTGTCCTGGTAGACAACGCTGTTCCGAAGCTGGCTATAGCTGGAGCCCCGGGGCGGCGCGGAGTACTGGCACATGTACTGGGCGGAGCCGCTGTTGACTCCCGAGCCGTTGGCGTTGCTCATGGAGTAGAGGCTGGGCTGGGTGGCCAGCGACCGCGAGTTGGACACGCTTCGCCTGGTCAGCGTGCCGCTGGGGGCCAGCTCCGGGTCGCTGCGGTAAGTCTTCAGGCAGTTGCCGTATATCGACGGACGGGTGACGGGCCTGGAGTTGGCGTGACCCATGGACAGGAAGCGCTTCTCCCACTGGCTGGAGGTGCTGACGGTCCTCCGGGTGCTGCCGGTGCCCTTCAGGTAGTCAACGTTAGGATGGAAGCCCTGCTGCGAGTTGACCTTGGAAGGAGAGCAGAGCACGAGTCAGTCCACTGCTCCCACCTAAAACCCCCAAAGACCCCCCAGCTCCCCCGCCCCCCACCCCAGCCCAGAATCAGGCACCGAGGAGCCTGACAACTGAAAAACAGCTCTGCTCAGACACACCCACTGAGGTAAAGTCCTCTAGGCTGTATCCATGAATTAAACATTTGCACCAGTGGGAAACGACTCTGTGTTCAAAACAAACCCGTAGAAAAAAAAGAAAAAAGTGCTCGGCTCCACAGATCAAACACAGTATCAGTGGCACTGCTGTAATCGGACTTTGGCGGAGCCAGCCGGTTCGCTCTGAAGTTGAGAGAGATTAGAAAAGGCTTTGCATTCTGGGAGTGTGGAGGAGGGCATCCGGGCACAGAGAAATCCTACCGGCCTGTAGCAGGAAAGTGATTTCACAAACATGCCGACAATGCTGGACATACTGATCTAATGTATTTTAAGACAAGGGCATTGCATTAAATTCTGTTGTTGTTGTTGTAGGTGTTGCTACTGCTACCTTGCTGAGCGAAACATGTATAAAGTATAAAGTTTCTATACTATAATTCATCAGAGGTGAGGATCCTCCAGATCCACAAAGTGGAAGTCCTCCCAGTACTTTGTTCCAGTCACCTGGATTTACTAATTAGCGCAATTCTTCAGTCAGGAGGAAGAACTAATTAGTGAGTTCATGGGTTCATGGGTGTAAGAAGCACACGGGGGGACTTCTACTTTCTGACCCCTGGACTTTGCACCTCTGGAATTGAGACAGCTGGACTTAATTGAAACCGCTTAGGATAAGTACATCACCATATCCATCCATCCATTATCTATACCCGCTTATTCCTGGGCAGGGCTGCGGGTCGCTGGAGCCTGTCCCAGCATGCATTTGGCAAGAGGCAGGAATTTCACCCCCGAACAGGATGCCAATCTATCGCAGGGCCCACACACTATTCACCATTCACTCACACACTCATACCTATGGGCAATTTAGAGTCTCCAATTAGCCTATCTGCATGTCTTTGGACTGTGGGAGGAAACCGGAGTACCTGGAGGAAACCCACGCAGACACAAGGAGAACATGCAAACTCCACACAGAGAGGCCCAGGCCGAGATACCAGGACCTTCTTGCTGTGAGTCTGCACCACCGTGCCGCCCCACATCACCATATAACCAGCGTTCGAAAACCGGCACAGTTCCGGTGGCGGGACAGATTCGCTGCACAGCTGCTTACCCCGTCCCACCGAACGCGCTCCCTTTTGAAATTCGGAACAGAGAGTGGGGTCAATCGGACAGCCAGGGTGTGACGGCCGAAAAAAAGCGCAAGAACCAGTTTGTCCGGTGCTTTGTAATTCCCTCAGTGAGGGCCCGCCTGCCCCGCCCCGCCCCGCCCCACCTAGCCCAGCCAGGGTGACTCAGCTTCAGCGAGGCGAGCTTCAGCTGCACCTCCTGGGCATCTGAAACCGCAGCTTCATAACACAGTCAGATTCCCGACGAATCAAAACCGCCCGTTTGAAATGGAGGAAGGCGCGCGAGACGAGGACAAGACGGAACAGCTCCGAAGCTGAAAAACGTGAAGTTCAATGAGTCAACGTGAGCGGGAGGCAGCGGGAAGCGTCGGCCAGTCGATGCTCCCAGAAGGTGACTGTATCGAAAAGGTTTGCATTCGAGTGTGTGTGTGTGAGTGTGTGTGAACGTGTGTGTGTGTGTGTGTGTCAGAGAGATTACGGTAACTGGTTTTGCACAGCTGACTCACTGGTTGATCTGATTAGTTCCCTGATGTGTTGCACCAGAGTTATTGCTGGGTAATGTTCACCCCTACGAGCTCAAGGTCACTCTGGATATAAGTTTTCCACTCGAACGATGAGACAGGAGCTGTTTCTGGTTGAGCATTCACACCTGTCTCTGTCTCAGCTCTGTCAGACCCCGTCAACTGTATCTGGCGAAGTCAGCAACCTAATTACGTGCTACATGAGTAAAATTCAGCCAAAATCAGCCACCTAATTACATGCTACATGAGTACAATTCAGCCAAAATCAGCCACCTAATTACATGCTACATGAGTAAAATTCAGCCAAAATCAGCCACCTAATTACATGCTACATGAGTACAATTCAGCCAAAATCAGCCACCTAATTACATGCTACATGAGTAAAATTCAGCCAAAATCAGCCACCTAATTACATGCTACATGAGTAAAATTCAGCCAAAATCAGCCACCTAATTACATGCTACATGAGTACAATTCAGCCAAAATCAGCCACCTAATTACATGCTACATGAGTAAAATTCAGCCAAAATCAGCCACCTAATTACATGCTACATGAGTAAAATTCAGCCAAAATCAGCCACCTAATTACATGCTACATGAGTAAAATTAAGCCAAAATCAGCCAGCTAATTACATGCTACATTAGTACAATTCAGCCTAAATCAGCCACCTAATTACGCGTTATATAAGTGAATTTCAGCTAAAATCAGCAATCTAATTAAGTGCTACATGACTAAAATTCAGCTGTGAGGACACTTCCATCCTTTCTATTTTCAGGTTTTTTTTCCACGTACAGGAGCAGTGAATTCATACATCATTTGCCATTAATTTCAGCTCAGGCCAAATGCACAGAAAGCACACAACATTCACAGTCCATTCAAAATGATCAGATGATCGACAGTTTGGTACCGTCTTCTTGAAGTTAGTCCCTCCATTTGCACTGCCCTTTAAGAAGGCCGATCCGTCGCCTGTGGACGCAGAGTATTTCAGCCACCGGAACTCATTGAACTGAGGGGTTGAGGGGCCTGTGGAGAGCAAAGTGGGAGTAGTCAATATCAGTTTGATTCAATACAACTATTAGTATAGTGCTTTTCTTACAGAGACAATATAGCAAATAGGAAAAATTTGGCGAGACTAAACCCGAACCTGCAAAAAATTCAGGAAGTGAGGTAAAAAAAAAAAAAAATTTTCATTACCTTTGGAATGACAGAGAATAGGACATGCAACAACAACCTGCCGGGTTACCGAGCAATATCAAGCAAAAAAATATTACATTATCATTGAGCTTAGTCAGACAAACTACAATCTCAGATGCAAAAAAAAAAAAAAAAAACTCCCTTAATCTCAAAAGGTCTGGAGACGTGCGTTGACACTCAGATGATCAAATTTTTCCCCTATCTCTAGCTATAGTGGTGTTCGCTCTCCGTGTGAAATGCTTTTGTAAGTCACTTTGACTGAAAGCATCTACCAAATGGCTGAAATGTAAATTGTAGCGGTGTGTTTCTTTCCTGATCCCGTATGTGCTACTACAGCATGGCCTCGGTTAGCCAATTACGTACGTGTGAACACGGATTGTGATACTGTATTACCAGTGTTAATAAAATGCCACTGAGACATTGCTCTGTGTACGACAACTTGACTTTATATTTTGCAGTCGTCTGTTTTGAATCCGTGTGACGGGGCATACTTAGGAATGTGAGTTAAGATCTTCTTTCCCCCTCCATACACATCACTTTTAAAGATGATTGATTTTTTAATTACGAACCCTTTCTGGGGCCAAACCGAAATGCCTTGGCAGGCCACGTTTAACCCCAGGCCACCGCCAGGGCTTTGGTGATAGAAACGGAGAGGGAAACACATCCCGGAGCGACTTAGCACACGGGGATATCACACGCTGTTATTCACCACATCAGATGAAGCCCACACAACCGGGATATCACACGCTGTTATTCACCACATCAGATGAAGCCCACACATATTTGTGAGCAACACAGAGAGGACTCAGGCTTACAATCAGTAGTAGTCTGGAGACAGGGTGCGAGAAGCCTGTAGTCATAGAGCTTTGTAGGTGGCAGTCCTTTCCTTACTGTCACCTGTCAATCAGCTGTGACCCGACATTACATGGGCTGGCTCTTGATAGGCGGGTATGGTTGTCTACCCCTCATGACTGCATGGGCTCTACATCCCTGTCCTAGTAGATATGCAGCCATATTCTACTCCTGGCGGGGTCCCCCCCAGTACATACCACTGCCACTTTACTCACTGTCTGCTATATTGCAAATTCCCTAATTGCCGTTTCCACCCTCTTCCCCACGCTGCCGGCGGGGCTCTTGCCCCAACCCTCGAGAGTGCTTCGAGAGTCGTCTGGTCTCCCCCACCTCTGCGGTCCAGCCCCTCCTTCGTCATTGCCTCCACCCTGCCCACATCTGCCACCACCTGCTGTTCCCCATCACCTGAGCCACATCACATATCATATCTTGTGCATAAACTGGCTGACATGCTGGTCACCAGTCGGCACCCTGAGCCGACCAGAGGAGGATGGGTTTCCCCCTTGAGCCTGGTTCCTTCCAAGGTTTCTCCGCATCTGCCACAGGGAGTTTTTCCTTGCCACTGTTGCCTTAGGCTTGCTCCTGTGGGGGTTTAGGCTACGGGTTTTCTGTAAAGTATATTGTGACAACTGTTGTAAAATACGCTATACAAATAAAATTTGATTTGATTTGATTTGACTCCACAGTTCTGGCCACACACATTCATTTAGCAACACAGAGAGGAACTCAAGGTTCTGTCCATGTCACACCTGATCCACATCACTGAGGAACACATCTGTTCTGATGAGGTTCACAACACCCCTCCCACTCCTTTTGAGTGAATGAATGAATGAATGAGTGAATGAGTGAGTGCCTGAGCAAGAAAGTGACTAGCAAGCAAGTGAATGAACGAATGAATAAGTGAGTGAGTGACTGAGCGAGCAAGTGAATGAATGAATTAATTAATTAATTAATCGATCAATCTTTTATTGCCCTGAAGGGAATTTGTTTTGCACAAGAACCTGAGCATAAACAAAAACAAACATGAAACAAGACTGCCAATTGAACATTCAATATTAGCATACCCTATTTCTAAAAAAAAAAAAGTACATATATAGTTTCCATGCTTCTCAGATGATACAGCATAGATAGGATGCAGTTTATTTCAGTTTAATTAAGCTCAACGTCACCTCCTATAATGGCCAGTCAGCCACTGTATAGACAAACAAACCAACTGAATCAATCTGCATTAGGTATGGTGACCTTTGCCCTTTACTTTGAGCAATGAACTTACACAAGTATTCATTCTCCATTATTCAGGTGGAGGGTAACCATATCATATCAGAGACTGTTTTACACAAGCAAGCAGAACTGCCGAGAGGTGTGTGAAATCTGAAACCCTTAAACTGATATCGTAAAAATAAAAATGACATAACAAACGCAAATCTGGGGCTGTAATTATAACCCATAAACTGTGCTGGCCTATCAAGACTCAGAGAACCCATCGCGCTACACACCCATTACCTCATACAAGCAAGTGCCCTAAGCAAGCTTATACAGTTCATATATATTTCTGCTACTGCCTTAGGTTTCAAACTCAGAATAATGAGAAAAGCTCTCTTCCACACAGGCCCTATATGCAATGAATCTATAGGCCTACTGCATTAAGACATTAACTAAGTGAAGGCAGGAGACATTTAGCCTACAGGTCATTCTACAACAACAAGAACAACAACAACAATAATAATAATAATAATAATAATAATAATAATAATAATATATTTTATTTATAAACTGCTTTTTCCCATGCTCAAAGCACTATACAACACTGCAAATGCAGTAACATAAACATAAATAAACATGGATAAAACAAAAAATGACATGGAAGAAGAAGAATTATACATACATACACTACACAAGTGACACATGTTACTTCAGAGACAATGAAAGGTGATTCACAGAAAGATCGGATAGAGCAGGTGATCCCCGTATATCAGAGGTAAAGTAGATGTTGCTGTTTATTTAGGATAGGGCGTCGGATGACAGAGAGGCATGCCAGCTCACGCCCACCTTTCTACCAGGGGCACAGCAGAAGTGCTCTCACTCGGGTCAAAACACCGTAGCAGGAACTTTTATCAGTAGCTAGCGCTGTGCTCGCACACTTTGAAATGCAGATGAGTGTTCTGAGAGTAAATTACTGTCACAAAGCCTATGACTTCAGAACTTTATTGAGTGACAGGGCACATCAAAGAGAGATCTCCTGTGCGAGCCTGCAGCGTCTCCTCTACCAGGCACCGGACTTGGCATCGATGCCTCGTACAAGCATCACTAATTGGGAAAACTTTCCCCATGATTATTTATATATCAGCAAATTTCAAATGAAAATACTGGCGATAGACCAGCTGATGAACTTGTAGATTAGCCCGTAATAAAGATAATAATACGATCGTAATTAGAGTGGCAAGAAAAAGTCAGATATTACAAGCGTTTTATTCAAATAAATTAGTCAGGCTACATTTGGACCAACAAGCGCTCCTTTGTCTTATTTTTGCAGATTTAGGCAAAAAACTTACTCACGCATACAGAAAAGATGAACATAACATGCCTGTTACATTTGAACACGCATTTTCTCGAATGAATATCATCGCAACAGGATACAGAAAGAGTAAAAACAAAAAACACTTGAATCAAAATTCAAACTGAATTCAAAATGGCGACAACTTTCATAAGGCCCACTGCCCATTATAGGTGACTGCTGTTCAAGTCAAGAAAGATGTTTTACAGTCTTCAGGCACAATTTTCTGCATTGCACCTATCAAACTTACTCACGGTTGATGGCACCACAGTGACTGCCTCTCACTCTGCCAAGAGCTTGGGGGTGGTCCTGGATGACCAACTGGACCTCAAGGAGCACATCAAGGCAACATCACGGTCCTGCAGATTCCTTCTGTACAACATCAGAAGGATTCGACCATACCTGACGACGCACTCCACCCAGCTGCTCGTCCAGGCTACGGTGACCTCTCGCCTTGATTACTGCAACTCTCTCCTTGCAAGCCTGCCAGCTTGTGCCATACAGCCACTTCAGATGATTCAGAATGCCGCTGCCCGACTCATCTACAACCTTCCCAAATTCTCCCACGTCACTCCTCTGCTGCGATCACTCCACTGGCTACCTGTCGCTGCCAGGATCCGGTTCAAAACCCTGACCCTCGCCTACACTGCTGCCAACAGGACAGCCCCCACCTACTTGCAGGACATGATTCGCTTCTACGTGCCTGCTCGACCACTCCGCTCTGCGGAAGCAGGGCGCCTAGTAACCCCTCCCACCCGCCCAAAGGGATCACAGAGCTTCTCCACCCTAGCTCCCCAGTGGTGGAACGAACTTCCCGTCCCTCTCCGAACCTCCCCCTCATTACCCATCTTCCGCCGTGGCCTGAAGACTCATCTCTTCAGACTATACCTAGATTAACCACCACCATGCTGTATATTTCACTCTTTAATTTAAAAAAAAAAAACCCCCCCCCCCCCCCCCCCCCCCTTTTCATGTCACTTGTATTTGTCTTTGTCCTAATACTGTAGCTTATACTTCTGCCTAGTTGGCTTTGCAGAGGTTAGGTTAGAATAGTGTTCACTGCGTGAACTGTGTTCTTAGCTAGAAATAGCTGTACAAAATAAGTATTATACCTTTCTGAACCTGTGTTCAGCAGTTGCCTACGACTATGATATGCACTTTTTGTACGTCGCTTTGGATAAAAGCGTCTGCGAAATAAATGTAATGTAATGTAATGTAATGTAAACTCTGTCAAAACTAAAATAAATTCTGACAACTAAAAGTGGAGGAGGTCAGAGGGGTGACCAGGGTGTGTGAAGGAGAGTGAGAGTCATCTCTGTGTGGTCCTCCACTGTATGACATCACAAAAGCAGACGAACAGAAAAGCTGAATGACAAAAAATGAGGTTTTACTGTCATTTCATTCCACCAACACCTCAAAAAGTACAACAGCAATGTGCTGAACGCTACTCGATATACAGGATCCACGTTTTACGATATCCCTACTAGACAGTAAAGTGCTGTTCTTCATTGTTTTCCAGCGTTCTCCATTCTTATCATTTCTTCTCACGGTTTTGTCAAGTAGCTATAAATACTGCAATAAATCACCATTTTTTTCTACACTGACACAGACAAGCAGTGCATTCTGAATCTTTGACAATAAATCCAACGTGTCACTCAAATTCAACCCCTCACGTGTCAGAGAGTGCAACTGGGAACCAGGGGGAGTGTATCACAGAAACAGCACACAAGCTTTGGATCTACTATGATTAATGACCGCAGTTATTTATTTTTGGATTTTTTTTTAAATGCAATTTTGCTATTTTAAATCACCCCACTGCTCCGATGAGGGGAATAAACCACCGTTTCCATGAGGAGCAACGCTTCAGGCACGGCTTGATTACAAAAGTGAGGAAGTCCGTGCCGTGTTCCATGCCTCACCAAGCCAAGCAGCTGAGGGTCGCCATGACGACGCCGTTAATTCTCACATAACAAAAAAAGAACACATTTGTCAATGCAAATTTGGCTCACCATTGTTTTTGACAAGTACTTTGCAAATTTCTGAAGTTTCCCATCGTTGCAGGTCGCCTGGCGTTAATTGCTCTGAAAAGCTATTCATACTCAGGTTTATGTAAAGCATAGCTTAAAAAAAAAAAACCCACTGGAAATGATACCCTCAGTGTGCACACCAACCAGAATTATAACACAAAGAATACAAATACATAAATAAATAAATAAGGAAATAAATAAATAAATAAATATATAAATAAATAAATTACTGTATTAGCTACTGGTGAATCTGAGATTCTAAGATGTAGCTGTTATACTCCTATCTTTGTAAGAACAAGCTGCAGGTGTGCAGCCTGCGTAAATTCCTTACATTTTTATTCAGACGGGGAGGAAGCAGAGAGGGTGAGAGAGGAGGGATGGGACCCCAGGAGGGGCCGTGGCAGGGATCGCACCTGAGCCCACGGAGGGATTTGCACGCACGGTCAGAGAGCTGACGGCCTTACGGACAGCGTCTCACGCCTCAACTGTATTCCTTTCGTCTCCCCCCATATTTTTAAAATTTTTAATACAGTCACAAAATAAAAATATACACCCCGTGATTAACTGTCATACGATACTTTAAAGTGCCTAAGAACCTCATTTTAACCTCCCTCACACCCTCAAGGCCCACTGAGGTGTTCCCTGTGTGGCCAAGACCAACTCTTGTCAATGAATTGTTTACGTTCCCTTACCATAGTAACACACTTGATGTAGGCCCAAAGCTATAACGTTACTTTTCATTTATTTTCGTTGCAATCTTCTTGTAATTTCCGGCAGAACAATCAAATAAAACATGTTACACTTTGAAGTGCAAGTGGTCACATTTTTTATGTTATTAGTTTTCGCGATCTCGATGCATTTAAAATGTAACTGTCTGCTACGTGTGTGTGTGCGCTACAAAGCGCTTCTTTGTGGGTCCAGGTATTTCCTCTGTGTGCCATTTTTTCGGTTGAGAGACAGGTGCGCGTGAACGCAGATCTGTAACGTAATTCAAACACCGCCCAGAAAGCAGCCGCCGAGGCTGCTTTCCGTTCCCACACGAGAAATGTGGCAGTCGAGGCGCCGGGAGAGGCGTTTTCGATGCAGTATTTTGTATGTATGTATGCAACAATAATAATACATTATTTTTGTTGTTATTATACATATATAATATGCATTACGTTGATGTTTTAAGGATGATGCAAGCTTTGGAAATGCTAAAAACCTGTCTATTTGAGAGCTAAAACCAGGTGCCCGATCCTGAGCACACTGGAACACTACAGGGAGCGCCTAATGTCACTGAGTCCTACAGGCCTCTGCATGCCAGCACTCTGAACAGGTGATTCATATTCCATCACAGGCGTACAGGCACACTTCGGTTTAAATCAAAGCCCTGACATTATTTTCCTGCAGAAATCTCACCTTATATAGCCCCCCTTTTTTGGCAGGGCCGCAACAGCGGGGCCGGCCAGCCCTGCAAACGCGAATGTCTGTGACTGAGTGACTGACAGACTGATGAAGTTACACCATTGGTCGGCCGAGCTAAAAAGCCACACCATTAGTCGGCCGGTCCAGCCATATGCTAGGTTTTGACCTGGTCTTGTTTCATGTGCTGTGTGCTTTCAAACAGCTGAGTGACTTTGGAAAAAAGACATTTGCACTGCTCGGTTAAAGCTCAACAGCATGTGGGAAAACCCCCCAGGTCCTGGAGAGCTGTGTGGCCAACTTCTCTGATCAACGTCTTTGATCAATTAAGTGTCGAGTAGCGACAAAATACAGCAGACCCTGCGCCTCAAAATTTAAACTTGTAAAAACTGTCTAAATTCAGCGGCTTCATGCACTTCTAGGACACCAACCGTTCCCCACTGTACTGGTAATGGAATCACAATCATCAGACCACCAAATCATTGTTCTGCGATGCCCATCAATGCCCCAGTCTCCAGACTTTAACTGATCTGAACTGTGGTTTGAAAGAGCTTGAGAGATTCTGTATGGAGAAATGGTCGATGATCTACCCCAATGGGTCAACTGCAGTTTAAACGTCAGGGTTAAACCTCTAGACCACAGAATGGTGATTGAACTGGAAAACCTAATCCTTATTCCACAGCTCTGGATTGCTGCTCCAGTTGTTATGCAAGTCTGTGGTCTACAGATTTATAAACCTGAAGTTTAAACTCCCGCTAAGCACACAGCAATTCGCCCGGTAGGCTGTAGGCTATAGGCAACGCATGGGACAATCAGTGACAATTAAAGGTTGTTTGACATCATGATTCTGGGATCCGCATTGAACCGTAAATGGGCAATGAATATTGTCACACGCCGGTATGACACCCCTGGGAGGGAGATGCGGAAGTTTCAGAAACACCGTCGTTTGTCGCATGGAGAGAAAGAGAGAGCGCACCCACACCAACAGGAAATTAAATTAATAAAACACCCTCGCCTTTCCCCCTCACGGGTTCTGGGGAAAAAAACAATTAACTAAAAACAACACAGGCAAAAGAAAGCTAAACGGAGCAGCAACTTCTACTTCCTTGTCGTGCTCAGACAAACACGTAAACAAACACTAAATAAAGAAACGCTCTCTCAGCGTTTCGAACTGGGGTGAGGAACAAACCTATAAGCACCTGATTAATTAACGCAACGCAGGTGCGTGCGCTCTCTCCACCAGCCGGCGTTGCTGAGACCAATCCGCTTCTCCAGCCGACCGAATGCTCACAAATATATAAAAAGATAAATCATCAATGACATCACACGGATTAGGCCTACAATACCTGTATTTCATAATTATTTGTTTACACAAGATTAAAACAAAATTTTACGAAAACAACGTGATGCTCCGATGCAATGGGTCTATAATTCTAATTTCAACGCCGTCAGCTGTCATTGATAATGAATACGGCTAACAAAATAGCAATACGCCACTCTCAAACAGAAACACATGTATACACCAAGACACCAACCAATCAACACAGGCACAAAAGCTATTAGGTTTTTACAAAATAACACTAATGTTGGGCCTTTACCGTCATCGATATGCAGGCTGTGCACGAGATTTTTTCTCTTTTTTTCACGAGCACGGGCACGCGCTCTCAGATAAACAATGGCAGAATATCGCACTTTAAAGCCATTCACGATTGAAGGCATTCAAATAAATTCGCAATTTCTATAAATCTAAATGTTTTATTATTATTTTAAATATAGGAGTATAATTTTATCATAAAATCGCTACTATAAACTAATTTTCAATAAATACTTTTTCCAGTTAAATATAGGCATACAATTTCATCGTAAAATCGCTACAAGCTAATTATCCCATTAGTTCCTCAATTTATAAGAGAGGTGTCTTAATCGACAGACAGGCATAGGCCATAGGATATTCTGCAACCCAAATGTTAAAATCAGAATTTTTGACCTTGAGTACCAAAACCGCAAAACAAATCTGCAAATCCCTTTATTTACATATACCGTACATATCTAGGTAAATGTAACGCATTAGACATGTAAAACGGTCAATAACTTTTTGTCCACTGTTCCGGATTTGTATACACGCAATTCAGTCCCCTACGGAGTGCCAAAAGAACGGAGAAATTCGGCAACCTTCCTGGGAAATATTTCAAAGACGTAACTTTCGGATATAATGCATTATTTTTATTTACAATAAATCAAATCATACATCATTCCAAGCAGTCATCTATACTTGAAAAGTTTGTATGGTTTTCTGAGGCAATTTTAGTGGGAACTGTTTACTAGATGATCAAAAAAAAAAATTTAAAGAAGAAAAAAAAGAAAGAAAACATGATGTGTCTGAATAAATGTAACAGTTGATAAAATTAGGTCGCCTTAGAGTTTCTAGGACAAACAACGCGCTAGTCCTGTTACATGTTTGCAGAATGTCATCAAATGAGAAAACGAGAGGGTAGATACCCAGGAAGGTCATGGAGAGGGCTTCAGATTTGGAGATTAGGGACACTATGGTGTTGAAAGCCATCTACAATGCGCTTATGTGGAGACCTCAGCCACTGGTGTTTAATATTTGTTAAAATAAATTAATTGTTCTCATCAACGTGTTTGACTTTCTAAGTTAGTTCAGTGTTAAATGCTAAATGTGTTCAGCTAATTTGCTTGCTGCGTTGACACAGCATCATCTTGTGGAAGTGATTCAGGGGGAAAAAAGAGCCATCACAGGCATTTTTGGCCACACCAGATTGGTCCGTATATTAGGCTGTTTGCTTAAAAAGCTTACCTGGGTGTTAAGAAACAAACATATCTAAGAAACAAAAAAATATACACATATACACTATATTTCACCTGATTTAGACTTAAGTGTAGACGCTGGCTTTACATTTAGGCTAGAGAATTCATATTACACAGAACAAGTGTAATCATTCCTACATCTTAATGACACGAAAGGGAAATTATTATTAGCTTCCAAATATTCAAAAACCTTAAGCCTAACCAACGACGGACACTAAACTTTAATAATCAGCATTTAAATAATAAATAAATAAATAAATAAATAAATAAATAAATAAATAAATAAATAAATATTTATTTATGTAGCCTATTTATTTATTTATTTATAATAATAATAATAATAATAATAATAATAAAAATCCTACACATTGCAACACTAAAAAAGTAGACTGTGCTTAAATTATTTACACAGCCGCAAAATGACACGCAAGGGAAGACAGTTATCTTACTTGTAGGTGAAGCTGATGGGGATCCAGTTTTGACGTACTTAGATTTACCCCTCTTGATGGAGTGAACTTGATCCAAGACGCGCTGCTGTCCGGACTTCAGCTTGGTATCCGACGGGACGGCGAGAGACGTTTCATCCACAGGCTTGATGGACAGAGCCGACCGCAACGGCTCAGTCGTCATCTTGAAAATTTAGATTCCCGTTTTCGTTGTGTTTGTATATCAGCGTCTTCAAGGCAGCGGTTGAAATCCCGAGACTGTCAATAGCAAAGCTGTTCGCAGGCCGTTTAGACTTTACTTTCTCACAGCAGCGGAGAAAATACGCTCAGCTAGGCTACACCTTGCCCAACCCTGCCCAGTACACCACACCCATGCTGCAGCATGCCCTAGGGAGATTATTAGCCTACAAGACACTCCCTGTATCGCCGCAAAAGCGAGGTAGGCGAGGCCTCAACTTAAAGTTGTCTAACATTTTCTGCTTTAAAAAGCAAACAAACAAGCATAAAAATAACAATAAACCGCGTCAACAAACAAACAAATAAATAAATAGCCTAACGCGAGTAAACCTAGGCCCTATGTAATAATCCGAGATGGACATATAGGCTAGACAACAAATCTACATAGAGACCGTCTAAATGTAGGCCTAAACACACAATACCAAACGCCAAAACTTGGATAAAATTCTGGCAAAGCATTTTTTATTTTTTAGAAAAATATGTAGCCTGCTTTGAACAAATGTAAATTCGATAAAATAGCTTTTCAATCCCTAGTTATGAATACGTAAACAAAATGGATGTTGGCGTCGTCACAGAAGCTACTGAACTGAATTCGCAACAGCTGAGGGCAAGATCATTCTGAATTGGCTGTGTTGAACTGAACATCGCGATAATATATGGTCATTGATTCTCACAAAATGCAAATCCACGGCTGAGATTTAAGCAAACTATTGGGCATGAACGGTAGACTAAGAAAAACTTTAAAAAGTCGTTACATAACAAGGCTGGCGGGCCGCATGACCGGTACTATGAGTGGCTTCGTGTTTGAAAAATTCCAGCACATGCGGGCCTCGAGGCTGTTCTCAAAAAAATCGAAAATCGTGAATACAAGATTGACAGTTCGCCTTTTGTCTGTGGGGGCCTGCAAAAACTGCGCTGTGAATCATTCGCAAGATAGACATCCGCTTCCATATCTATTTTAGTGCTTTTAGTCATTTATAACTGTCACTAACCTAGCCTATATTTCAGTGTTACATCTGTTCTGAAGATAAAGCTGCAGAGATCACTTATTATGTGTTTCACGTTTTCTGCAATAACAATGTAGGCTATATGAATAAATCACAAATAAAACACACTCCTTGTCTGAAACATGACTGTAGACACTTCTTTTCTGTCTTTTTTCATTTTGTATGTGACTGATTGTGTGCTGGCATTGTGGTTCACAAGGTCAAATGTGTGTAGCAACAGTTGTTATTCTCTTGAAATGCGCTGGGTCTGATGGAAGCCTCCACGGATATCTCACTGAGAGCAACCAAGATGAAGATCAAGATGAAGATGCACAAGCCCGCGATACACTCACACATTCAGACGGACACGTGCCGAGAAGGTATGTACACACATCCACACATGCAGGTCTGTCTGGAAAAGCATTACAACAAGTAATACACTTTGTACTACAGCAAAATTACCAAAGGCTAGTAAATGCCACATAAGTATGTCACGTGCACAGTGGAAAAAAAATTATGTTTGGGTTGCAATTAATATGAATACAGACTATGCAACCTGGGTGCCATGGGGCGTAGCATAATGGGTGAGGAGCTGGTCACAGGTCACAGGTTCGATTCCTGGGTCGGACACTGCCGTTGTACCCTTGAGCAAGGTACTTAACCTGCATTGCTTCAGTATATATCCTGCTGTGTAAATGGATGCAGTGTAAAAACGCTATGTAAAAAGTTGCATAAGTTGCCCTGGGTAAGAGCGTCTGCTAAATGCCTGTAATGTAATGTAATGGGTGCCAGAGCACTCAGCTCTGTTGCCCTTACAGCAGTCCCATTTGGCATGTATGTGGTCTTCTTCCATCATTCAGACCTAATGGGTATTGCCATTGAGATTCAGCGGCCAATGTTATATCCTGTCGAAATGTCACCATTGGGGTGGAGCTAAGGGATTGCAAGTTGCTGTGTGCAGTTCTGAGGAAACGGTGGGTTTCCACCTTCACGGCGGTGCTGGGCTTCACACCAAGTGTACACCTCTGTAGGCACACAAAAGGCGTGTTAAAGTGTTGGGACTTGCAGTAACGTGATGAGCCAAAACGCTGTCATTCCCTGAGCTTGGCTAACAGAAATTCACAAAAAGATTTCTCTCCTCCCTTTTTCCAATTTACATGCCTGTTTCATGTTAACACACTGGCACTAATACCAGACTAATACCCCGCCTTTAAAGGGTAACGGATTCTTATTTCCTGTGTATAATCGCATTGCAATAGTCAGTTTAGCCAGATGATTATGCTGTATGTTCTATTTAAATCTTGGATTACCTGGAGAAAAAAAAAAACATTTGAAATATTTGTGAGCTGTAAATGTGCGCATGCCTCTTTAATAACAAGAACTTGATGACAAAAGAAATTGCGATCACACCAAGTACTATCTGAACTATCACTGAACGTGCCAACAGCACAATAAAGCTTGTAAAGGAATAGTGCCTAAATCAAAACTGCAGGAAGCATAAAATTATGGAAACTCACAAGTCTTCCACAACTGACTTGCAAATTCACCTACACTGTAGTGTGCTGCAAGGGTAACACCTTGTGGTGTGTATTGGGGTTACATTTCTAAAGTGGGAAACCCAATATTGATTGCTAGATCACCTGTTTTACGTGCTTATGTTTCCCAAGCAATCATTATAATTATTGTCCAATTTGTAAATTATTATGCTTAGAGAAATTTTTTGAATCAACAGCTCAGTGCTTTCCTTGCTAGACACCGTTTTAAACACCAACCAATCTGGCTTTAGGGCTGGACATAGTACCGTCTCTGCTGCCTCTCTGATTGTGAAAAACCTTGTGTCTGCACTGATCTAATCATCAACACTGTACCTCTCTTTTTGTAGACCTTTCCAAAGCCTTTGACATGGTTGATCATTCAATGCTGGTAACAGAGACTCTTGATTATTGGTTTTTATTCTGCTGCCTGTAGATACTTTATAAATTACCTCCCAGATAGATCTCAACGTGTTGTATTTGGTGATTCATAATCAGAGTTTCTTGGCATAAATAAAGAGGTTCAACAAGGTTCAATTTTAGGGCCGTTCTTGTTCACCATTTACATTAATGACATTGTTTCATCCATAGGTACTGGTAATATTCATCTGTATGCTGATGGCACAGTTGTCTGTTCTTCTGCTGAAAACCTGCAGATTGTCTTCATTAGCCTGCAAAATACATTCATCAATCTAAAACTGACTAAATGAATGCTGTTTACCAAAGAAATATTGATCATAGCGACTTGAAAGTGGACAAATTAAATGATTTTCATATTGAGAGAGTAAATAAATACAAATATCTTGGAATTTGGATTGATAATGAATTTACTTTTACGGCAAAAAAAGAGGGCTTACTTATTTAAAATGTAACTTTTATTTTACCATGCAAAAGTGATTGAGAACCAAGTCAAGACGGTATGTGTCAAAAATGTTTTTTTCATACAATACATACAAAGGTGTTTTAAAACTAGCATTAGCAAGGATAATACATAGGACGAAACAAGGGACACAGAAAAAAATTGTGTTACGTCAGAATTTTAGACAAGCAGCAGTTACAAAGAGGTGGAGAGCTAACAGCTGCAATGATGAATAAATATGTTCTGTAAAATTCTCTTTGTGTTTCCAAATACTAAATAAAAGTATGTAATATCCCACCTTGGTTTTTTCCCCTTTTCCTTCCACAGTCTCATCTGAACGTTTTACAACTCCTGAATGCAAGATTTAATTCCATATAAAAGTTAAAAAAATGGGCAATGTTTTTAAAAAAAAAAAAGTACCCATTAATGGTCTTTAGTTCAAAGGGTGAAATGTAGTATGAAGCACACATAGGCAATACCCACAAAGGAAGGCCTACAAAGACCTTCACCTACAGCAATACCTGAGAAACCGACACCTTCGGAATTTGGAATGTTTGCATCATTAAACCTGTTTTGAAGATTTAAATACAGTGTGTGCATATATCTTACCCCATGTGATATAATTTCTATAAGCTAATGACTTTATATAAACAAATAACAATTACTGATACATCAATGAAATGCACAAAGAAGGCTTACAGGAACAGGAACAGAAGGCCATACGTGTTCAGGAGGTTAAGCCCAAGAGGAGATTCTCAGATTTGGTCCTGAAGACAAACTGGTTTTCGAGCTCATTTACGCAGCAACACTCCCAGATGATTGTGACAGTAAGTAGAAGTTGAGTCATAAGGTTCAGTGCCAGCTCGAATGAATACTTTCAGACATTGTGGCACTAGGACTAAACCACCCTGAACAACATTAGAAATAGTGAAAGAGTGAAAATTTCGCTAAAACATTTGTATCAAAATATATTTGACCAAACGTTGGAATCCATCACCTCTTCACCCAGGACAGTACTATAAAAAATCCAGGGAACAAAATTTATATTGGATGTACAATGCCCCTTAAAAATCCATAAAAAATGTATTTGTGTAAGCTTAGAAAAATATAAATATTTTCTAGATTTACTTACAAGCACATACAAGCATTCATTTTTTAAAATTACAATAAATTTCCAGATGAAAGTACAAGCATTTATTGCAAGCTACACAGTAAAAGTTACAGTGTTAATTCAATTCTTACTGTGTTAATTCAACTCTTAACAGATAACATTTGGTCCCACTCTGGAATGTCAAATGTTATCTGTTAAGAGTTGAGTTAACACTGGAACTTACACTATGTACAAATAATTTCTCTGAGAGTATTTCTGGGTGCTCTTTTAAAATAATCTCTGCACAATAACTGGCTAATTTGTAGTTTTGCAGCCAAGTTTTTTTCTCCATGACAGGGACGATCGTTGGCTCAAATGCAGCACCGCTTCATCTTCCTCACCCTTCTCCAAAAGCCTTCGTTCACAATGACGGACAGGAAGAGCAAGATGGCCGCCCCCACAGAGATCCGTGCTAGATTCTCCACTGTGCAGGAAACTGGAGGGAAATTTTTAAAAAACCCACAGAGGTGAGACTCAGAGTTAAGGGACTTTCTAAGACTTGCAGCCTGTGAAGCTGTGGCCACCGCCAGCCACTGTTAATGGCAACCCGTTGGCTTTTAGTTTAGTTTAGTTTATTTGACAATTATTAAAATATTATAAACAGACTTATTTCCACTGTGGTCCTTCCTCTCAGCACATAATAGATACATAAACATTATTATCATTAGCCTACATCATTAAAAGTAAAACTAAACAAAATACAACATTGTTAATAAAATATCTTACAAAATGTACAGATCTTATATACACTGAAACAGGAACCCTCCCTCCACTGTCAGTCTCCTGAATTTAGCTAACTGAGATTGGGGGAGGTGGGTGGTGTGTTTGAGGACCCCTTTGGTGCCTGCCTGCCTGCCTGCCTGCCTCCCTCCCCACCCCCTCATGGATGGAACCCTAGACATCCACCTACATCACCTACACCTGTTGGAGATTGTGGACCGTGCAGTGCTGGTGCTTGTGGGCATAACCGTGGAAATTGCAAATGTAACCAATACCAACCGTCCCTGGATGGTTTCATTTGATATGAATCACCTCACGTGAGCCCTGACTACAGTCATCGCTTTTCTGTTTTTCCGTTTTGGTTTTTCCCCTGGTGTCTGTTTGTCTATTAGCATGGTATGTGGTAGCCATGGAGATGAGGGTGTGTCAGTCGATTGGCCCGATCAGAACTACATTACATTGCCAGCAGACAATATTCAAGGCTTCAACTTGGTCACAGAGGACAGTCGCAACAATTGAACACACAATGTTTGTGCTCTCAATTTTATGCTTTCATAATGAGTTATTTGGATACTCCAACTCTGTATGTGGGGGGAGGGGGGGCAAAGCAGGAGGGGGGGGGGCAGCTCAAAAGTCCTGGACTAAAAGCAGTTTGCTTTCATCCACACAGAGACATATGCACAAGAATTGTGTGCATCACCCCTGCCAGCATGTCATTGCAGACATGCAAACATACTTCCACATGAAGCATCAGCGTTATCCTGAGAAACTTACAAAACTTTAGCATTTTACATTGAATTCATACAGCAGGATAAGTACCTTGCTCAAAGGGTACAACAGCTTTGGACCACCCGGGTATCAAACCTGCAACTTTTAAATCACAGGCCCTATTCCCTTACCCAATATGCTACACTGCTACCTTTGGAATGTGTGCAGCAACACACTGGTGTTAAAAAAAGCCCCTATACCCCGCCCCCGGAGGAGGACACTAAGACATATGCAATTTGTTCCATTATTTGCAGAGGTGGAAAGTCCAGGTGTCAGAAGGTAAAAGTCCCACCACATGTTTCTTCCACCCATGGACTCAGCCAGCTGATTTCACTTAGTTCTACCTCCTGGCTGAAGAATTATCCTGATGATCAAATCCAGGTGATTGGGGAGGAAGTTTACTTTCTAAACCTGGATTTTACACCTGTGATGATTTGTTGACAACTTTTAGTTCAGCCTTTTGGTTTCACTGTTTTTTAAATTGTTACTATGATATTTTGTTTCATTACATTATCTTTGATCACATTGTATTTCATAATCTATCATTATCTACAGACCTGGATCAAATATGTATTTTTTTTGATTCAAATACTATTTTTCTACACTTTACTGATTTTGCCTGGTGTGTTGGAACCAATAAAATACTCTCAAAAAGTGCAAACCCCGCTTTCTGGTCATATTGGCATCTGATCAATTACACCAGGCAAGATCAATAGAGCACAGAAAAGTATTTGAATCCAAAACAAGTACGTATTTGACCCAGGTGTGATTATCTACCATCACACATTTCCTTTTATCACATTATCTCACTACCTCTGGGGTGAGTTGCGTATGTGGGTTTAGTTTCTGTCAGTGTAGCTGTGTAGGATGTGGTTGGTAAAAAAAGCTTCACAGCATGGTGCAGACCTAGCTAGGTCTTTCATACCTGCCCTGACCCAGAAGTTTCCTTGTTGTGTAGATGTTGTGTATTTTTTGTATTAAAGGTTGAGATTAATTTATTTATTTTTTGTGATGTGGCATTTATATGCAGTTATTTTTGCTTCCTGGTTGTAATAATTCAGGGGTATTGTTGCTATTGGCTGTAACAATACCACTAAACCTTTCCTCAGCCAAGCACACCACTCAAGAGCCTTTAGCGTAGCGTGCCGTTTTTAGCAAGGCTGTGTTGTGACAGAAAATCACTTACTTTTGCGTGTGGACTGCATTAGCTGCATGGATTGGCTTCGACTGCTTATCCTTAAGCTCAAAATACCATGGTGCACTGTGGAGTACTGACTGAGTCTATTGCAAACAAGATAGCGTGACTTCCTTTCACACACTGTGCTCACCACGAGCGCTTGGAGGATGGTGGAGGAAGTGGTCTTGGGTAAGGCACATTTCATTAATAGCCTGACAAAAGGAGTGGAACTCACCAATGGTGTGTGCTCTAAATCCTTTGCTGAACTCTGTGTAAGACGGTTGGCCTGTTCGGTTTCCTCTGCATTTATATTCACTGCTGTAAGAGTCGTTTCCAGAGGAGAGTGTGAGTCTGTCCCCCCTGGGGTCCAGTGGAAGATGGCGTCCGTCTCTGTACCACGTGTAGTTCCATTCAACAGAGCTCCCCTCAACCTGACACCTCAGAGTCAGACTGTCTGACCTGAAGATCTCTGTCCATGCAGTCTCTAAAGTCAGCACAGCCTGAGGACGAGTTAATATGCTAGACACCTGGGGTCCTAAAAATAAAATAATAATAAAATAAAAAAATTAAAGAATGCAGTGAAAGTAAACATTAGGTTAAATTAACAAGCAAAAGCAATAAGTAATAAAAGTAAAATCTGAATTATCATTTTGATGGAATCGACATCTTAAAAACTCCATGGTTGTGATTAAATTCAAATAGTTCAAATAAATTTTTACATTTTTTGCCAGATTTGACTGCATTAATTATCAAAAGTAATAACGAGTAATTACCAGAAACCATGAGTATGACAGAGTTGCTGCTGGCTGTGTACATTGGTTTGATTTTATTTTTTCCCCTGCAGATATATGTTCCGGAGTCTGACTGAACAACAGACTGAATGGTGTACGTGTCCGTAGCCTTGTCCAGAGGAAGTTCCTGTCCGTCTTTGTACCATAGATATCTCCAGCCGGTCCGATTGCTGCGAATCCCACAGCTCAGAGTCACTTGTTCTGTGGTGTAGAAGGTCCTCCTGCCACCAGGCTCCATGGTTAGCACCACTAATGCATGAACTGCAGAAAGTCCAAGTCAAACACAATCGCTCTGAGAGGAATTCATTAAAGTGATTTCACAAGAACAAAACAAATAAGTGGTCCAGTAAACTGTTAAGAGTAAAGACTGTGAAGTGTGTCACCATTATGAAAACATTGAAATTGACCTGGGTGACCCTCTGTAAGCAAATTAAACAGCTATTGGCCAAATTCTGTAACCAATAGTTACTGTAATCTCTGAAGCATTAGGAATTTGATTTCTAATGTTCATCAATTATTCTTAAATGTCTTTGTGCTTTAATTTAAATCCCTCATTTACCTGGAGCTTACAATTTTCATCTTCGTGACTGCAACATAAATGTTATACATACTTTATATGCTGCATATATGTAACTGTTTAACAAATATCTGATTATTAATTATGTGTTTGTTATGATATTGTTCCTATAGTAGCACCGTGTGCAGAAATATCTCTGATGTATTCAATTGAGGGCTGAAAGGAAACTAAATAAAACATTTTTGGAGTGTCCTAGTGAAAGTCCCGGCTTGACTTCAAAGGAAATGCTGTGGCAGCACCTGAAATGAGCAGCTCATGCTGAAAAAAAATGTTTTTTTCTCAAAGCAGTTCTACAGAGCAGAGTGGGCCACAATTACTCAGCAGCAATGTGAAGGACTGATATCAAATTATAGGAAGCGTGTGGCTTCTGCTGCTTCAGGTGGTGCAGCCAGTTAAGTTAAAGGGGGCCATTCTCACACGTTGTGATAAAGGTGATAACTTCTCCATTATATAAATGAAGTAATAATCTTTAAAAAAAGTGTTTTGTGTTTACTCAGGCTCCCTTTGTCTTATATTACATTTTATCTATAGATCTGAAATCATTCGATGTGACAAACATGCAATACTAGAGGAAAGCAGGAAGAGGGCAAATGCTCATTCACATTCAAATGTTCTACTGTGCTTCCACCAGTCCTCCAATGTCTAATGTGCCTCTTGCTACATATACAAAAAAAAAAAAAAAAAAAAAAAAACTAATAAACTAAAAACAATCCTTGATACAAATGCCATTTTGTGCCCCAAAACACTGATACCACTGCCATCCTTTAAGCCTCAGCTTTTACCTGTGCTTTAAACTGCCTATGGCTCGGGCATGAAGAGTGAAACAATGTGCATGCGTAAATACTGGATCTGCACTCTTCAAAGAATTGTGAATCTGGAACACACTACAGCGAAGCTTAATAAAGCTAGATCCTCCACTGTGCAGGAATGGACAAACCCGTGTTCTGCCATCTCAGACTTTATTTTAAAATAGCTCATTTTAATGGTTTACTATATACTATACTTTATATATTATTTTGTCCGGAGTATGAAACATGTATTTCAATGTGTGCTGGCCTTGCCCCTCCCCCCAACGTTGTTTTTTGTAGTTATTTTTTGAAGAAAAAATAAATAAATAATATTTATATATATATATATATATATATATATATATGTATTATAATTAAAAAAATAGTGAAGCAGAGCTTCGTGCTGACATACCGATGACCGCGTGCGTTGCGCTGACAGCTGAGTGGTTTCCAGCCTTGGCTTCGCACCAGTACTGGGCGCTGTCATCCTCCCGCACATTGCTCAGGGTGTAAGCAGACGACCCTTCTCCCGGAGAGGAGGACAGCGTGGTTCCTTCTGTTCCTCTCAGCTTCTTCCAGGTGTATTCCCATCGGACGGACGGCTCGGAATCCTGCACCTCACAGGTGAGATGCACGGTCTCTTCGGCCAACACGTGTAACAAGGGGGGGTCCGCGGTCAGCACCACCCGGACCCCTGACGCTGGAGCAGAAACACCGAAATGGGTTACCCCGAAAAAAGCACAGCAGGGATTAACAATCACTCTTGTGAAACAGAAACCAAAAGTACGAAAAAGTATTTTAGGATTACCGGCGTTCTGTGTGAGGCTAATCAGCGTGGGTAGAACTGTGAAGTAAAATGATAAATATAAAGATTAAGCCATCTTTCTTTCAAAATAACGTCCAAAGAGAGCTAAACTGTCACCACAGATCAAAACAACTATACAATCCAGATAAAAGTATCCATATGGTATCCATCGTAAAATTTGATACCTCTGTACTAGTTGCAGAAGTAGTACTACTACTAATACTACTGCTACTACTACTGCTACCGCTGCTACTACTACTACTGCTGCCACTGCTGCTACTACTACTACTACTACTGCTACTACTACTACTACTATTAATAATAATAATAATAATAATAAATTCATAACCATAATTAAAAAAAAAAATAATGCACATAAATGTATTATTTATTTGTTACTTACGGACTGTGTAGAAAAATTTCCACTTGTCCATTGCATTTTTGGTGAACATCTCTCTCAAAGGAAGGCTTGCATATTGTGGTCATCAGTGCTGAGCAGCACTTTATTTTTAAAACCCTCATTGTGAAATCATTGTTTCCGAATTGTGTATTCATAAACTCTCCACAGGCGACAGTGACCTCTTATGCCCACACAGAGCATACATGATGTGGGGATTTTGTGCTGCATTTTGATTCAATTCAGTTCAATTCAATTTTATTTGTATTGTGCTTTTTACAGAGAAAAACCAGACATGAACCCCCAAAAAGCAAGAAAATGAGGTAAAATAAATAAATAAAAACTCCCCAGTGGGAAGAAAAACACTGAAACGGCTGTGTGAAAAAAACTCTGCAATGGAAAGAAATCTCCGGAAGAACCTGGCTGTAGAGGGGGAGCCCATCCTCTGCAGGCCAGCCTGGTGTAATGGCAAATATTCTATGAATAGTAACAGCCAGGCAGGTGTTCATTATAAGCTGCACTTGTTGCAAGGTATTTTGAACAAGTGATTTTTCCCATTGATCACAGATCAGCGACTACAAGCGTTGCTGATTTGCTTACGAACATTCACTCTCACACATTCCTCTACATTCATATTTCCGACATGGATCTGGGAGGTTGTGTCATTTCTGTGAGATGAAAGCCTGTCTTCAGTCATTAAAAATTAATATTTTTAAAAATGTTTTTTATAGTCTTAATTTAGTGTTTATCTTAGTTGACTTAGTTATTGCACTTGTGCCTACTCAACTATTGCTTGTTTTATTTGCATAGACTGCTTTGTTGCTGTTTTTTTTGTGTTAATCAGATTAACCTACAGGGTCCAAGTTTAACTACGTGGTCGTTCCCTGCACTTGGTACTGTACTTCCCTCCAGGGTTTTCAACACACTTGTTCTGGTTTTGGTTATACCCTTTGTTGTACGTCGCTCTGGATAAGAGCGTCTGCTAAATGCCTGTAATGTAATGTAATGTAATGTAATGTAATTTACTAAAGGCATCTACTGCATGGACGGCGTCCAACCGAAGGACACAGGCAATGGAAGGAAAGGGAGATTAGAGAAGTTAGCCATGCTCTGGATAATTATAAACACGGGAAACCACACAGGAAGTGCTGCTGCCGACAGCCCTGGAGTTCCCGCAAAAAACCGTTTTGACCTGAAGATCAAATGTCCTAATACAAGGTACAAGCATCAAAGTCGTGCGACAGTTAAATTAACCTCTGCAGATTCCAGCTAAATAAAGGAAATATAGGCAATAAGTGCCAATATAGATAAAGAGGGAGAAATGACGAACTGTTACTTGTATACTCAATAGGAAATTAAAATTCACGGATGGAAACTTGTTCTTCTGTGGCAAAGGACTAGTTCTACAGAGATTCACAGACTAAATATTTATTTTAGCATTCCACTGAAGATTTCAATCACTCCAAGCAGTAAAGGCTAGTCCTACATAGTTTTTGGACTGATGCAAATGGAGACATGACAAAAAGTAACAATACCGACTTGGAAGAAGTGAAATTGGGTCCAGTGCACTTAACTTGATCATAATTTTACACTTGAGTCAAAGAAATGTAAGACTACCCAAACGGGCAAAACCAAAGGAGATCATTATCTGCTATATACTGTATACAGTCTGCTGCTATACACTTTAAAAACAGACAAGGAAGCTTTGATGAAACCATACCGTTTTTAAAAAAACACAAACATGAAAACTCTTACCATTGCTTTCCAAACCAAACAAACAGGTTTTGAAACATCTGAGACAGAATCTTAGACATTAAGACAAAAAAGTAAAAAAGAAAAAAGAACAGGAAAAACGAAGGAAGGGCTGGCAGAACCGTTGTGTGACTTAATTTCTAAAGAAACTCAAAAACACGCCCAAAGTCCCGTCAAATTGGCACTGTGCCAAAGCTGATCACACCTGCTTTAAGAGAAACATTTAAAAGTTTATTAGACTGGACTCTAATCAACTGTACTTGGTGAAGATGAGGCCCCCCATCTTCAAACAGAATAAAAATAAATATCAGATATCAGCACCTGTGCCTTCAGTCCTCGGGGCTGTACAATACAGAATAAATATTTTACAAATATAAAAAATACATTTGAAAGATCACATCACTTTTTTTTCTTGCAGCAAATAAAGGTTAATTTCTAAAGAAACTCAAAAACACGCCCAAAGTCCCGTCAAATTGGCACTGTGCCAAAGCTGATCACACCTGCTTTAAGAGAAACATTCAAAAGTTTATTAGACTGGACTCTAATCAACTGTACTTGGTGAAGATGAGGCCCCCCATCTTCAAACAGAATAAAAATAAATATCAGATATCAGCACCTGTGCCTTCAGTCCTCGGGGCTGTACAATACAGAATAAATATTTTACAAATATAAAAAATACATTTGAAAGATCACATCACTTTTTTTTTTCTTGTAGCAAATAAAGGTTATATACATTTTTAAAATGCCACATATTTATGCTTGAAGAACATCACTCCCTCTTTTAGAGAAAATGAAGCATCTATTCAGCGCTGGAGAAGATTTTTCAAGATTCTCTTGCACTCTTCCTCTTCCACATATACTGCAGATTCTTCAGCGTTTGACCGCAGCGTACTCAACACTGCCCTCTGGTGACCGATCTTCAGCAATTGTGTGAAAATACAAATTGCCATATGTGACGAAGTCACTCATGGGCTGACTTCTCGTATTGACAGTTACCTCAGCGTACTGTATCTCGGTGGCCTCGGCAAATGACTACAGGAGAGGGAAAACTTAAGTTGGGAAATGTAGTCTTTGCATCCATTTTCTTAGTAATGTCAAATGTGGTGTCTAATGGGGGCTATTGTTGGCGTTTTCTGCTAAAGTTCCCATAGATTGGCATAAACTATGGCTTTATACTCTTATTATTATTGTTATTGTTATTATTATTAATAATAATGATAATAATTAAGTAATTGTGGGAAAAATCTGTATTTCCAGGTTTGACAAGCAAACCTGGATTCATAAGCACTCAGCCTTAATCCAGTCAACAGTCAGTCAGTTAATTCAGTAAGTTTTGGCAGCTCAAACAGCAGTTGGACTGAGGAGGGCAGAGAGTGCTTACCTTTGAACTGTCCCCTTTCCCCTCCAGCTTGCCTCTGCCTGTGTTTAGAACAAACGACACTAATAAATAAATATCCCCTTCTCTTTTGCAATTTTACTTTTTCCAGTGCATTTTCAGTGGTGTTCGCACTGGCGTCGCCTGATTGGACATCGGACATACTTAATAAAGGATAAAACAGTGCGTAATAGCAATAATAATATCAACATAAATAAATAAATGAATAAATGAATGTAATTATGCCACACAGATTGTTCAAAAAGACAGTGATTGAGGAACGGAAAAATCCCATGTTTTTACAAAACCAATGGCACAGTACATGGTGGTTGCTCAAACAGAAGTAGCACATGCTCTACGAGACGGCATAAAGTCAAACTGCAACTCAATAGTTTGAGCAGAGCTTTGGTGCTTTGGTACATTTCCTTCTTCTGAGGCCATTGCAGACACCAAGCACGCTTGTGCAAGAACACACTTTCCGAACACACTCACTTCCAGTACGTCCCCAGACGGTGGCGATGACGCAGGCCAGACACAGGAAGAGGAGCAGGAGACCCGTAGAAATGCCCAGGATGGTTAATGTGCTGGGCTCCTCTGGCCTCTTTGAGCTGAAACACAAGCAGTGTCTTTCGGTCAGCAACGTCCAGTACCACAGCTCAAACACAGTGTGGTTCTGGTGAGCAAACATCCAGTACCACAGCACAAACACAGTGTGGTTCCAGTCAGCAAACGTCCAGTACCACAGCTCAAACACAGTGTGGTTCCGGTCAGCAAACGTCCAGTACCACAGCTCAAACACAGTGTGGTTCCGGTCAGCAAACGTCCAGTACCACAGCTCAAACACAGTGTGGTTCTGCTGAGCAAACATCCAGTACCACAGCTCAAACACAGTGTGGTTCTGGTGAGCAAACATTCAGTACCACAGCTCAAACACAGTGTGGTTCTGGTGAGCAAACATCCAGTACCACAGCTCAAACACAGTGTGGTTCTGGTGAGCGGATGTCCAATACCACAGCTCAAACTGAGAGTGGTTTCAGTCAGTGACCGTCCACCACAGCTCAAACACAGTGTGGTGTTCCATAAATCACCCCGTATTAGACAGACTGATCCCTGCGTGATGATTGGCTGGTTTTGCCCTGAGCGTAAACCAGAGACTGTAAAAAATATGGTTGCCAGGGCGAAGGGCACGTTTTTTTTCCAGGGAGGAAACAAAGCATGGTCAGCGCCATGGAAACCAGTGACCACAAAACCACAGAGCAGAGCGAAAGTTTTAAAGATGGCGGTGCTGAGCCAAATGCGGTCAATCCGGATCGCCCAAGATTAAGCGGTAGCCACCGAGCCTGAGGTGGTGTACAGTTATGAGTAACAGTTCAGTAATTAGGCACACGCTTTTCGATTTACCAAAGGTGTGTTTCACAAAGATGCCAAAACATTTCTCATTTTTATTGTTTTGCTGAAACCTGACAAATTATGCCATACCTGAAACACTGAGGAAGAATCTGGGATCGGTAAAGCAGTTAATGAATTAAAAGAAATCAGGCGATCATTGTCATGGTGTTTCTGTCATCAGAACATGGTGTTTTATGAATCATCTAACACAATCAAATTTCTTAGCAGAACAAGCCTATCTATTCAAGGCTTGAATCTGGAAAGTACATTTAATCCCTCCTTTGTTGTGAAGTGAACGTTACACTTTCACCCTGAGGAACGGCGTAGGGAACTGGGCTGGCACCTCCAAGGTCGCGTCTTCAGTTCCCAGGTGGGGCCCTGCTGATGCATCTCATATTCAAAAAAACATCCAGCCGCACTAATGAACCGTAAACGTAGACAAAAACCCATCTATTCAGTCTGGCTTTTATGTAGTGTTTTATAATTTTATGGTCTTAGTATTTACACTTATTTATTATCATCATTATTATTTATTTTATTCTATTTTGTTTTATCAACACTTTACTGTTGATCATGCATTTTATTTTATTTATTTTATTTTATTTTAATTTTATTAACATTTCACTGTTTTTTAATAAAATTTACTTTGTGTAATATCTCATAATTTTATTTCTTGTTATTTTTATTTTTTGTATTATATTTTATGTATCTTTTATTATCTTAACTATCCACCTTTTATTGTTGTCTTATTCCACTGGGTGTGCATTAGTCTCTAAATCCATTTTAACATTTTATGTTTTGTCAATCGCTTGTAAAGCACTTTGAATTGCAATTTGATTTGTCTGAAAGGTGCTATATAAATAAAGTTTGATTGATTGATTGATTGATTGAACTGTCTGTCAATGCAAGCTGTATTGCTTTGAGGGAAAAAAACACCAGCTAAATGTGAACATAAAATGCAACCTTGGAACTGCTTATAATGTAGTAACTGATTGATAATGTAATAACTGACCAATAATATAATAAAATGTTGCTCTTAGTGCCAACAAAAATGTAATGAAGTCCAATAATGTAATAATATCGACCAATAATGTAATAATTACTCAGAACAAGCAGTAGCCTTTATCCAATGTATTTTTTTAACCCACAAGCTAATGTAATAAATGACCAATAACTGTAATAATTTGTCTAGTTTTTACAGTATTGATCAATTTATTACATTTTTTCAGTGTACGTTATTACATTATCGGTCAGTTATTCCACTATTGGCAAACCCCCTGTGTGCTGCAACAGTGTATCTTCCCCCATGTAGCTCACATGAGCACTATAGAGTGCCGCACAGAGGAAACAGGCCCAGTACTTCACCTGGTTTCGTTTCTCCGTGACGACGGGGTGGTTGGGGGCTCCAGAGTCACCGCGCTAGTCGCCGCGGGGGGGCCTGCGGAGGGGCTGGGTGCGATTGTGGCCGCTGGTTTAGTCGTGGGGCTCGCTGTGCTTGGTTTCGATGGGGTCACTGGTCTCGCTGTTAGGGGACAGACGGTTTCAGTTTAAATCTCCGAATCTCACGACTGCTGAGATGCGCTTGTCCAGAAAGCACGCGTGGGCGTCACTAAACCCCCCCCTAACCCCCCCCCCCACGTTAGCAATAAAGCCAAATGCTTGTTTGTGCCTCAGGAATATGTTACGTTGTTTGAAAGTAACAATAATCAGGAACAGACAACTAATGTTTAACACACTATGGAAATACCTCATCAATTCTTTGCATTGTCATTGAACTGTCACCTCCTAGCATGCCAAAAACAAAAGAATTCAATCTTTGCAGTTTGTGGACTGAAAACCAAGTGTCAGTGCCAGTGGTGGGTCTGAAGAAATGATTCTTCAAATATTGCCAATGTACATCAAAAAAAAAGCAATAAAAGTGGGCTCTTGTATAATACCAATGACGGTACTACCCTTCATCAATACCACAGGTGTGGTGAGCCAGTGCTTACCTGCATCGACGCTGAGAGCAACAGCCACGTGTTTGTCGCTTCCCCATGCGCTGATGGCACACCAGTACGCCCCACTGTCCTGCACTGTGAGGTCTTTTATGGTGACACAAAACTCTCTGCTATCTCTGCGGTCCTTGAGAGAGGTTCGTCCACTTTGCGGGCCAAAGCTCCTCACCACGATGCGGCACGAACTAAAGCTCTCCCCTCGGCACCAGTACTTTTCCTTGCGGGTGTAGTCTTTGTCGTACCCGCAGCAGAAAGACAGAGACTCGCGCTCGCGGCCCGTGACGACCCTGGGACCCCAGATGTCTTTGCCCTGGATGCCTGAAGGACAGCGTAGCACAGAAAGAAATGACGACAGGGAAGACGCAGAATCACCAAAAAGTAGTCAATAAATACAGTTCCTGTTTGTCTCGTGAGACCCAACGGTCACCTTCCAGGCGGCAATATCCACTGCTTCCTTTTAAAATCTTAAAATCCGTTAGTAGACCTGACAAGATACAGTCGCATGACATTTTGGCTTTTCCCTTATCCATAGCAATTTGCACAGCACTGCACTTTCACATGCATCAACCAAAGCATCCTCTGATCGGGAATCAAGCTGACAGCATCTAAATTACCAGCCCAGTTCCCGACCCTTTCTACTGGACTGCCACCTCAAGCAGCATAACATACTGGATAAAAAGGTATTTACATTTTAAGCTTTTAGCACAACAAACTTTAATTTTACGAATTGTTTGACATGTTAGGCATTATCATTATAATCTGTATAACGTTCCAACCTATTGGCACTTTAAAAACTGCAACAGACACTGATATATATCCCCAGACCTGCACAGAGAATAAATAAAATGAGTTGAAAAGTCCCTCTGTACCTGAAAGAAGAGCCAGAAACAGAATGCGCTCCATTACTGAGGTAACTATTGAAGCTGAATGAAACCTACGAGCAGAATAACTTCTCTCTTTAACATGGGGTCTGTACTTTTTTTTTTCAGTGAAAGCTTCCTGTTTCTGGTGTTTGTTTGTTCTCATCTTGAAATAGTGTAATACTCACACCCAGCTATTATCACTTCCTTCAGAAATGATAATAGCTGGGTGTGAGAGTGCAGAGATCTTCAGCAGCAGCAGGTGCCAAATGACTCACTAACTGCACCCAGTACAGGCCCAACTTTATCTGTGTGCCTCTTATTCACACACACGCACACACACACACAGACACACACAAACACATGCACACACACACACACACAAACACATATGCATGCACAAAAAAAAAAAAAAAAAAAAAAAAAAAAAAACTTGCCACCTAATCATCCCCTGATTCAATTGGCTAAAAAAACGTCCTCTCCCTCCAGTGGAGCTGCTCAGTGGCCAACAATAGAAAATTGTGGTTGTACTAGGCAGCTCCCAGGTGTGAATGTGTCTGAAGCCTGAAGCAGGGCTTCCTGCAAAAGAGCATCAGTGCTCAGCGAACCTACCCTGGGTAAATAAATGCTAAATAAACACACACATACCACAGAGTTGCATACACCCACAGGCACATAATCACAGACACAAGCACACACACACACGCACACACACACACACACATGCATGCACACTAGCATGCCTTTTAGCTGACCCTCTTAGCTGTCCATCGTGTCCGATGATGACGCTTGCTCCGGGGGGGGTTCAGTGTTGTTGACGCTGGTCCCACTTCATGTGGCTGTGGAGGCCAATGCGTGAGCCACACACTCGTCCACAGGTGGGGCAAGGGAGCCCAGATGTTGGGGTAATGCCGGCAGCCCTCTGGTGTAATGCCGGCAGCCCACACGCATGCATACACACACACACATACACACGCACACACACACACATATGCCCGCACACATGCACGCACACACTCACACATACACGCATGCGTGCATGTGCACACACACACGCAAACACACACGTGCACGCACACATACACATGCACACTCACCAGCAAACACATGTACGCACACGCATATAAACACACCCACAGAGGTGCACACACATACACACACCCACATGCACACACTCACAGGCACACACGCACACACAGATGCACACACACATGCATGCACACACGCACATACACAAGCACACACTTGCACACCACACACATACACACACACACAAACGCACACACGTACCCACGTGCACGCAGGCATGCGCACACACACAACCACACATATGGATGCACAGATACACACACACCTATGTAGGGATGCATGTAGACATACACATATGCACACACACACACGCACGCACACAAGCACAGGCACAGACACACATAATCACATGACCACCGGCAATACACATAGCAGAACACTGTCTGGCAGCAGTACGTAAATTGAGGCTCGCCTGACGTGTTTCAGACAGTTCCTCTCATAAGTTATGTCAGACGTTGCAAGTCACTGTCGGAAATCACAAGGGATGTGCCAGAATAAGAGGCTCCAGATGTTGAAATGGGGAAGTTCAAACAAACGACACAGAAAATCTTACAATAGAAGCTAAATTCCTCTTGTTATTATTTGTGATGTAATTTTTTTTTTTTTTAAATGATACGCTCCTTTAAGCAGGGGATATCATGTAATTTAAAATAAAAACGATAAAAAACTAAATGTAAAAGGCCGTGCTTTCTGAAAAGCAGCCAATAAGATTGTGTAATTTTGTTGTGAACCTACAGTGTAAAGGACGACTTCATTTCAAAAGCCCATTGCTGCAAAAGTAACATTCCATACCCACAACGCATTGCAGACAGAATACACGTGAGAGCTGGTTGGCATGGCAACGGCACAGGAAGTGCTGTGTTAATTCTACATGAGTGAGAACTTTTCACACAAGAAGTGCGTGTTCATATTCTGTCTAAGATGATAATGCAATGGACACATTACACACACCCCGTGAGGTGATAAAACGTCCACACTGAGGGTAACACACAGGTAAATTTGAATGAATGAATGAATGCAGTCCATAGGCAGTTGGTGTGTTTTCTGAAAAGTAAAATGGGTTTTAGGGACCCACAGATTTTTTAATGGAAAGATTACACACAGTACACAGGTCATATGATGCAGCCAATCGGTTTTTCGGACAACAGACTTTACAAGAGTGCAAAACCCCACAGGAAAACAAGGACTCAACACCCCCTCCCCCCCCAACCCCCACTCCATTTGATCAGAGTAACATACATGAAACACATCTCAAGATTGTCAACGTTAACAAACAACTTTTCAACTGAGATACGTACCTCCAGTTGAGATTCCAAGAAAGGAAAAAATATAAAAAGTTTTTTTTTAGTTTTTTTTTTTTAAATAGTCAAATAACAAAGTCAGTAAAAGGCACTGCTATTACAAGACCGGAAGTACATTGGATGCAGTGCATTCCAAGGGTCATGTGACTACCGGCGTTATTCTACCCATCATTCCAACTTCAAACCCTCAAACCCAGCTGGATTCTTCCCACATCAAACCCAAGGGATGAGTGTGTTATGTATGTTACGGCTTGTCTCCGAGGGTTTGATCGTAATGAAGACACACAGTAACAGTTTCCCTCCAGCTCTCTGTCTGAAACATTTTATCACTCGGTTTCCAGAACTCATATTTCCATTAATAAAAACAAACAAACAAACAAACAAACAAAAAAAGATTTATTTCATCCTGTCTTCAACTGCAAACCCCCCCCCCCCCATCTCCCATGCAGGTGCAGAAAGGTTTATGCTATGCAGATTTGCAACCGCAGCCGATACAGGACGTGAGTGCAGGCTGTCTCTGGCGAACAGCTTGTTCACGGCTTTCTAACGACAAACATTAAAATCGCGAATCCCCACGAGGTATTCCGCCCCCACTTCAAAGCAATCACCTGGCCAAGGACAGTACATCAAACCGACGAGCACACGGATTCAAACGCACAGCACCACCATGTAAAGAAGAGAGAAACCTTTCTCCCTCTGAACGTTTCTCCCTGCCTAAAAATGGCACTTCGAGGACTCATACCGTAGAAAAATACCAACTGTAGCTTCGGTCCACTGTTGTACTACTGCTCCCTGTTTTAATTGTGCTCACGCAAGGCCGGAGGTAGTCATCAGCATTAAGGCACAGCACAGAGACAAACCCAGTGGCTTGTATCTACACAATAACCATAGGCCTGGATTCAATCTACATTCGCCCTTAACTTTGACCCAAAATGAATGCCATGTACTCGTACTTCCTTCCCAAACTCAGTTTGCCGTTTTAGTGATTGCTGAACTCAGCAAACAGTGTTTGTGTAGGACAACAGAATTATTGCTTTTGGCTGTTAGCAAGAATTAACCGATTTTAAGAACGTTGATTGAATACCAGCCTCGGACCTGTCAGGTGCCAAAAGCCGTACAGTAAGTCACATGTCAGGAGCACATGACCAGGCTACTCTTTCCCATTGGCTGGGGCAGGGATATTGAACATTCTCTCTCCACTCCTCTCGCTTCACCACCAGAACGATAAAGTTAAAATATTACTTTAAAAAATTGCTATCCCCTAAAAAACAGAAAACCACATTATCCCTGAAAAAACATATTCAAAATATAATGTATGTACATTTGTATGTATGTATATATATATATATATATATATATAAATATATTTGGGCTGTAATCGAATACATTGGTGTCATAGACGAACATTATTTATGCTGAGTTGGCGGATGTAAATGGAGAAGGTGAAGGGGTTTTGGGAGGGGACACTGAGGTGACGGCTAGCAGTGCTACACACCCATGGCTAGCTCTCCTTCAGGGACACGCAGATATTCTGAGCAACATTTTTGGCAAAAAGAATGCAACACACCTATCCACAATAAGGAACCGCAGATTAACAGTCACATTCTCCATTTGGTTTTCATTCATACGAATGCATAGACAGCTTTTTTCCATTAATCAACATGCGTGTGGGACTGCTCTACTATCCAGTGAACAGTAGGTGGTGCACCCACGCAGAACACACAGATTCTGTTTTACTGCATGATTGTACTGTCCATAGATGCTGAAAGCCAATGTCTGTATGCCACAGTCAAAACTACATGATTGGGAACATGCTAGAACTCCAGCTAACCTGTCAACAGTAAAGCTGACAGAAATAAAGACTGCCGTACCTCCCATTGTCATGATCCAAAGATTTATAAAAGCTAAATTCTGTAAAACTATTTAAGGAAAATTTATTTCCGCTTCTCAAGCTATTTACATTCATATGTTTCAATAGCACTGTGATCTAAATGAACCGCACTTCATAAAGTTCACTTCAAATTTCGACATGTTTTCAGTTTTTAACTGCAATTTTTATACAGTGTACTGACACGTACCAAACAGTGAATAAGCCACAAACCATAATGCCCCTAATATATAAAAAATGATATGCATTTCCATAAGAAATGCAATGAATGCAACCTGCTTTGTTTTACACATATACATATGTGGAAAAACTATCGTTAAACAAAGAAGTGCACCATTGTTTCAATCTTTTTAAAACTTCATATATTTCCCATTTTACAAACATGAAAGTAGAGACACTCCACCTTCATATCATAGATATTTGCTATTTTTGCTTTGTTCAACATTTTGGGATTGTGTGTGTGTGCGTGTGTGTGTGTGTTTTCATTTGTAGTCAGGCAGTCCGAGGACAGCTTGTGCTCCAGTCCGCCTTCCCAGTAGGACCCTCAGTCATTGACCAGCCGGTAGACGTGATATTGTGTCCCATGGTCGCTTGTCGACACTTCAAAGACAAATGCAATGCACATCAGAGTCTCCTGAGTCTCCTTATTGGTCACAACCTGAAAGGTGGGAAAGGAAAAAAAAAAACTTAAATCAGAAAGTAACAAATGAAAAACAACTATCCAAATTACAGTTAATTATGATTATAATTATGATTCTTATGACTCTGTTTTTCCACCAAAATATTTTAACACTAGCTCCACCTACAGGTTGGAAGCTACAAACACCACGCTACAGGTCAAAAAGTTTGAAACTTGACCAAGTTTGAGTTAAATCAGCATTAAATCTGTAATTTTTTGGTTTATTTTAAAACTCCAATACTTCACACTGAAATAGTGAAATTCTTTTCTTTTTTTTGAGGAAATTTGAACGGCTGCTTCCATTGTAGAACAGAAAACGACCTGCAGTTATAATTTCACATGCACACCTCACAGGAATTCCACAGTTCTCATATTCACGAGCAGCCGAAAGACTACTTAACTGGACCTCACTACAGAGATAAATGAACTATTTATACTGCACATCCATTCTGACACTTACCTCCTTGTTCATTTAAAAAAAAAAAAAAAAATTGTTTAAAGAATCACCCATATTGTTCTCTAACTGCTAGGAAAAGTGCTCTAAAGCGCACTGGTGCTGTTGTGATTGTCATGCAGGGCCGCTCACCTGCAGGATGGTGAAGTTCTCCAGCACGCTGTTCATCATGTACTTCTCTGGGAGGTGCTTCAGCTTGTGGATGAAGTTGATCATGTACTCGCACATGGGGGAGCGCTGGATGCGGTACACGTACCGCCCCCCCTCCGACCGAGCGTACTCCGTCTGGGACGGCAAAGATCAGGCGAAACTGCACTTTAAAAACGGCCCGAGGTGCCAAACGTCTGACTGTAGACCTCTCCGGCTTTAAATCAGTGCTCCTCGCTTATTTAAAGTATGCATGTTCAGTGTGCTTTACACCTGTGGTTCCAAACCCTGTTCCTTGGAGATCTAGGTTTTGATTTCAACCATAATTTGGTGCACCTGACTCTACTAATTAACAGCTCAGCAAAATCTCTTGCTGTTGACTGAGGTGTACTTTGTGCTTTGTTAGGGTTGGAGTGAAAACCTACAGGACGGTAGATCTCTAGCTGTTGAATGAGGTGTGTTTGCTAGGGTTGGAGTGAAATCCTACAGAAACATGGTTAGGAACCACTGCTTAATACTATAACAAGGAGGACTCTAGATAAAACATCATAATTCATAGTTCATATACTCTTTATAGTCAGTAAGAATGAGGCCATGGGCAATGCCTTAGAGGAGGAAGCAGGAAACAGGAAGGAGGAAGTGACCTCACCTCAACTTTCTCCACCACCTGCTTGCCAAAGGAGCAGACCTTGGTGGAGACGGTGATGGTCATGTTCTCGTTGCTGCTGTAGAGGCTGTTCACTCCATAGAAGGAGCCAGGACCGTCCTGCAGACCACTGCTGTTCAGATCAGCCTGAGAGGAGACACAGTGTTAGGCCCAGTGCCCTCCTCTATGTTAGTCACCCAGTGCCCTCCAATGTTAGTCACTAAACAGCTTATCAACAGCAACTTTTACACAGCTCACATTTCTACATTCAATTCATTCACACAGCACTGTTTTCACTGAAGCAATTCAAGTACCTTGCTGAAAAGGAATATTGCTGTGCCCCTCCAGCAATTTGAACCCCGCAACCTCTATTCTATAAGCACAGTTCCTTTGCCATGGCTCCACACATTTTGGAGCGGGACCTGACATACTTTTAGGCAGTTTAGTTAATTCACATGACACATTCCACCAGGACCTGTAATTTCATATGAGCTCATATGAGCTGTGAGTTAAGACTGACATGCGAGTTGACTAACCTGTACATCTCGTCTCTGGTGTTAGAAAGGTAGGACTCACCCAGAACTTGACCAGGAAGAAGGCGTTCTTGGGGCCCTTCTCGTACAGGTCCCTCAGCCCGCCCTTCTTGTCGGGGAACTTGTCGTAGATCTGCCGGATTTCCACGGCCTCCAGGAGAGCCTCGCTGTAGGACGGGCTCGAGGGCCCGATGTGCACAAAAAGGTGCTTGCTGTACTGTAGCATGGAGGACAGGGTGAGAGGGGGAGAGGGGGAGAGGAGGAGAGGGAGAGGAAGAGAGGGACGGACGGAGGACAGGAAGTCTGCAGTCAGAACAGCAAGCCAAAAATATCTCCGATGTGTTGAGAAGCCGCTTCTAATGTCTGCAGGTCGCTGCTACAGAGAGAAACTGGTTCCTTTGTACAAAGTGTCTTTATTCCTAAATAAAAGTCGGCACAAGGTGATGCTCCAGGGAATCCTTTGCTAACACGGTCACACGTATATCCAGCAACATTCAAAAACGGCTGAATTCAGACTCACTGCCACATGCGGGACATTCAGAGAAAGTCAGGCATTTGTTTGTTACTGAATGTTATGGTATTGAAACACAGGTATATCACTGTTCTGAGCCATAGAATTTTCCCCATACTGTGTACATGGCTGGTACACATCAGATTTCTAAAAGCTACAGTATTTATAAAAATAATACTATGCAAAGTTGGGCATGCCAAAACTAACCCTAAGCCAGGGTTTGGCTTTTTCAGGGAGGCAGTCTGGGTGCCGCTTTAAAAGCTCACCGTGTCCGCATCCTTGGGGACCTCCAGGAAGGCGCTATACTCCAGCATCCTGAGTTTGGATGAGGCGATGGCCCGGTCCTGCCACACGGGCACCGCCATGGCGGACGGGGCGAGAGGGGGCGCCAGGTGCTCGTATGCTGCCGGAGAAACAAGGATGCATACAACCGAATAAGACATCATTTAAACAGAATAAGACAGCATTTAAACAACAGAATAAGACATCATTTAAACAACAGAATAAGACATCATTTAAACAACCGAATAAGACATCATTTAAACAACAGAATAAGACAGCATTTAAACAACTGAATAAGACAGCATTTAAACAACAGAATAAGACATCATTTAAACAAGAGAATAAGACATCATTTAAACAACAGAACAAGACATCATTTAAACAACTGAATAAGACATCATTTAAACAACTGAAGAAATGTGCATCGATGTCATGAAATACTCCCAGTGACTATCAGCCAAATTTGATACAGCTGAATAAGAAACTATTTAAACAAAGGAAGAAATAAGCATCAATGTTAAGGCATATTTGCAGTGATTAGCTGCTGTACTGACTAGGAAGCCAAGAATGAATGCAGTTCTTGCAGTTTCACATCTGATACTCACATGACATAGAGGAGGGCACTGGGCCTTGCAGATTAGGGTAGTGGGTTTGTGCAAACGGTTTGATGCTAGAAAAGAAGGTTTTGGGTGAGAAGCTTTCAGGTGTGGCCTCAAGCTTTCTGTGTGGGGAATGAATAAGATCTACGGTTAAGCTTTCGTTCACCTGAAATTACACAGAAACTTTGCAATCAGACAGTGATTTCCCCAACATTAACCAGGGCCCACTGCAACTGAGCCAAAAACAAGGAACTTACTCCTGAGAGGGTCCAGGCTGTCCTGGGATGTGGGTCGGCCAAAACTGTGGAGGAATACAATTGGACAACGGTCAGAAAAATTCCACCAAACACATCAATCAAAACCTCATACACAAGCAGCTGTGACCTCAGCATAAATTATTTTGTCTTTATTTTTTGACTAGAGTCAAAACAAATCTCCTAGAGATTCATTTTATTTGCACGCATCTACATTTCTCTATCCAATAATCTTCTGAGTTTGGTGTGCTAAAATAATACTGCTTTACAATAATGGTACAGCATCATCTAAAAAGATGAAATAAGTTGTTGATTACTACAGGTTGTTGATTACTACACGATAGATAAAGATTCTTTATTTTCGCATCATGACAAGGGCGGGGCTTAGCCTGGCAGGGGTGTGGCTTATTCTGGCAGGGGCAGGGCTTACCCTGGTAGGGATGTGGCTCATCCTGACAAGGGCATGGCTAACACTGGGAGGGGCAGGGCTTACCCTGGCAGGGGCGGGGCTTATCCTGACTGGGGCAGGGCTTACACTGGTAGGGGCGGGGTTTGCCCTGAAAGGGGTGTGGCTTATCCTGACAGGGGCAGGGCTTAAACGTGGAGGGGTGGGGTGTGCCCTGGCAGGGGTGTGGCTTATCCTGAATGGGGCAGAACTTACACAGGCAGGGGTGTGGCTTACCCTGGCAGAGGTGGGGTAGGTTGGCTGGGGCAGCGAGGGCGGGGGGCTCTTTATTAGGCTGGGAGACACGATCTGAGCTGAAGACAGCGCCGCCATGTTCTGCAGAGCCTTGTCTTTGGAGGCCTGATCCTGTGACGAAACGGACAGAACGAGAAAGAGAGAGAGAGGACGAGTCTGGCTGGAGAACAGCCAATCACGCGCTCCAGAGACACAGCCAGTGCTACGGTCTCACCTACGCACACATATACGCTATTCCTGTTTTATAATCCACCAAAGATCCACTGGCTAATCTACCACAATCCCACTTTGCTCCTTCAAAACTCTGCCTGCCCATCTCCATAAATGCTTCAGATCAGCTGACACTAGTATGACATTCCATTAGTGGCATGGACCCAAACATCTGTTGGGAATGGCTTCTGAAATGCAGCACTCAGCAAATATCTCTAACTTGGAATTCATTTTTGCAGATTCAGCAGAAAACATTGCAGGTGGTAACAGGTGTTATCAGCATTAATTAAGTATTAAATATCCAGTCACCTCAAGAGGCACAGCCTTCTGACGGACTTTTTCAATGAAATGTTTGCAAGGATAGCCGTTAGTGGCAATGCTAGTTGCCTGAAGACAGTCTTAGACAAGATGACTTCGCTTTCTGGTAAAATATTTAAAAGCAATAAATTAATGGAATGGCAACAATGAGTTTTCAGCTGCAGGCCATGAGATAAAGGAGGCATTTGCAGAGTCATCATCACTTGCTACAGCGGACAAATATTATTTTTCCTTACATTCTATGACAGAAGTTAGCTTGTGTAGCATGTGGTGATGTTTTAGCATTCGGGCCTGAGTATGATGCCACCAGCCCAAACCTCAGGCCTGAACTCCTGTAATCTCATCTGCGGTTTCCACTGGAAGTGGTTAACCCTCAGATCCCAGATCAGAATGATGTGGTGACTAAACAAGAGTGCATGCCCACACAGTGTGAACTCCTCCACTGCCCAAGGCCAGACTTCTGAGAGACATCCACCAATGCCACTGTAGCTCTACACCAGAGCTGCCCAACCCTGTTCCTGGAGATGTACTGTCCTTTTTTAACCCCAACCCTAAACAGAGCACACCTGACTCAACCAGCTAGAGAACCTCTTCAGCTGCTAATTAGTAGAATTAGGTGCGCCAAATTAGGGTTGAAATGAAAACCTACAGGACGGTACATCTCCAGGAACAGGGTTGGGCGGCCCTGCTCTAAAAGCATATTTTGTGCTTTTCTGACTAGCCTAATACTCAAAGGTTGAACAACAGGTCACAAAATAAAGAAACGGAACACAGGTACCAGGTCAAGTTGGGTCATTGAGGTAGATTTACAGAGTTATTTCAGTCGTTGGCAAACTCCAACTGCACTGATTTTGAAACCGCTTTTTAGAGTGTTTTTGGTTGGATTGCAGAATTGCCTCAAATAAGCGGTTTCAAAATCAGTGCAGTTGGAGTTTGCCAACGACTGAAATGACTCCAAATCTCACCGTGACAGTCGATAATAATAATAATAATAATAATAATAATAATAATAAATTTATTTTATATTGCAGAATTGCCTCAAATAAGCGGTTTCAAAATCAGTGCAGTTGGAGTTTGCCAACGACTGAAATGACTCCAAATCTCACCGTGACAGTCGATAATAATAATAATAATAATAATAATAATAATAATAATAATAATAATAATAATAATAAATTTATTTTATATTGCGCTTTTCACAGTCTCAAAGACGCTTTGAGTCGATGCCCGACTGGAGATTCCAAAATCCATTAGACTGATCAAAGCGCCACTGTGTCCATTTTAAATGATAAAACACAATGCCTTCAAAATAAAATGAGCATAACCTAGAATTCTCTATTTGTTATCCGCATTTTAGCCATTTCTCACTGAGCAATACCACCTTGAGGAGCAAAATGTATTATTATTTAGGTGTGCAGGAGTGCTTTCATACATGTTTAATGTACTGATTATACACTCATGATTCAGTCTTTTTGATACCCTCATGTGAGTCTGACAGTAAAGTATGAACACCTTTTCAGCCCATTAGAGGTTGATTGCGCACAAATGAATAGATGAATCACCATACTGAAAGCCAAGCCTGCTTAAAACGAAGAAAAAAAAATGCAAAAGGAAAGCCCTGCTGGTAAAGAAAACAGAGCCCTCAAGCTGTCTGTCCTCGCTGTTGGTCAGACAGCCAGAAAATAACAGCCATTAAGTGCTATTGCTAACTTGGGAGCTTGGTAATGCTAACGTGGGTGGGAGCGGGGCAATGCCAAAGTGGGTGACAGACAGGGCTAACATGGATGCCGGGCAGTGCTAACGTGGGTAACGGACAGGGCTAACATGAGAGCGGGGCAGTGCTAATGTGGGTAATGCACAGGGCTAACATGGGAGCGGGGCAGTGCTAATGTGGGTAACGCACAGGGCTAACATGGGAGCGGGGCAGTGCTAATGTGGGTACCAGGCAGGGCTAACGTCCGTGGGAGTTGGGAGTAGGTATAACGTGGAAGCTGGACAGTGCTAACGCGGGTACCAAGCAGTGCCAACGTGGGTACCGGGCAGTGCTAACATGGCTACCAGGCAGTGCTAGCCTGGGTGACGGGCAGGGCTAACATGGCTACCGGGCAGTGCTAACCTGGGTAACGGGCAGTGCTAACGTGGGTAACGGGCAGTGCTAACGTGGGTAACGGGCAGTGCCAACGTGGGTACCGGGCAGTGCTAACATGGCTACCGGGCAGTGCTAACGTGGGCAACGGGCAGTGCTAACCTGGGTGACAGGCAGGGCTAGCGTGGGTGACGGGCAGGGCTAACGTGAGTGACGGGCAGGGCTAACGTGGGTGACGGGCAGGGCTAACGTGGGCAACAGGCTGGGAGAAGCAGCGGGTGGCTAAAACGCACAGCTAAGCAGGCGAAGCAGATTGCTAAAGGTCAAACACTTACCAAATTCAAGGCCTGAATCAAAGGAAAGAGAGTCCATTAGTGTCCTTCAAAGGAATGTGGTTAACCGCACAACACTGTGTGTGAAGACATTTGCTTCCTGTCTAAAAAAAACTGAAATGGGAAAAAAAACCCAACAAAAATAGCAATTGAGTGGACTGCTTGTTTTTCAGAACCTTTGATCTCTGGTGATCGATGGTTCAAAAAGTGGACAATTCTCTCACTTCTGCTCTAGGGAAGCATACGTATTGTCAGTTGGATGATCGTAACCTAAAGTGTACTTCTGTTCAATCACTGACTGAGTTTGCCACCACCCTGTCTATCAACGTCAAAACAGCCAGGATCATTTGTACTTAAACAGTACCCTAACAGTGTTACGATTTTTTTTTTTTAAAAAGAAAAACAAGAGCAAATGATCACTTAAGATTTGTTAAACACGTGAAATGATTTGCCCCTTTTAGATTTAACACAGACCTAATTACATAAATACGATAGTCACAAGAAAATGAAGTACAGGCAGTACCTATTGAGGCAGAAATTAGCAATGAGATGAAGAGTGAAGAATGTAAGTGTTTGAGAAAGCAGGTTTTCAACAAACACCAAAGAAGAGGCCCAGGGAGAAAAAACAACATGCAACATGTACTTTAGGACGCATCTCAATGGCAGATCGCATGAAATAAGTGTCTGGCCGGCAACAAGGCAGCTAAAATAAAGGTTCCTTTTGGTGCTGAAAAATGTTGACTGATTGAATAGCATGACAGTGTGAAAATAATAATTAAACGCAGATAAAATCATACAACGAAAGAATGATGGAGAATGAATTCAAAATGGTCAAAATGGCAGGACCTGATTTATTGCATCAAAAAGCATGAAGCAATTGCCTTTAATATGCTACAAAAATGAAAACTGCTGTGTGATTCTAGTCACCAGCATTAGGGGGTCAGTGACTAACAGAAGCAGTGCGCACACATGCAGGACGATCGTGCACCGATGCAGCTCCCATGCATTTTCAGCCCAGAACTCATTACATGAACACAATCATACACTGCACTGTAAAGCATCTGTGGCTCTGATGGAGACCTAATGCGAGTCAAAACATCATGACGTGGTGTATATTAAAATAACATCATGACGTGGTGTATATTAAAATAACATTATGACGTGGTGTATATTAAAATAAATTCTAAAATGCAGTGAGCAGACTCGACTGCCTTTACAACCTTTTCTGTCCTCTACCTGCATGGCCAGTTGGGATGGATGAAAATTTACATTTCTGTTATGCTAATGCTAACATCTGTAATGATGGTCTGGTCAACTGAGAAAACATTTTGCTACTGTCCTTGCAACGTAGTCTCTGCTGCCCCCTCCTGGTAGAGCTAGGAAATACTTCACGCTGAAGTCCAATGCCAGCAAACAGCAGTGTCACGGTCAATGTTATTTTATAATGTTATGCTGTCCCCAATTGTGAGCAAAAAATATTAGAAAAACTTTATTCAAACATAACATCCATCCCTGCACTTCCACACATGATTATTGTTACTGCTCCACTCAATTCTGTTCCCTGTGAAAGACACAACGGTAAAAGTGCGGCGTAGTCGTGCTTTGGTGCGACGTAACTGCAGGTCTGCAATAATGCAGGCGGTAAAAGCTGATCTGATTCCGCGCTATTTTCTCCGGACAGTGGCTTCAGTGGCAGAGCCGTGGAAACGCTTCCTCTTGTTCAGAGCCCTGACCATAAAATGGCCCCTGGCCTCGGCGCAGAGCTGCGCTGTAGCGCAGAGGTTAGAGCACCAGTCTGGTGTCTCACAGCTCTCAGGGTTGAACCCCAGCTGGGATGCTGCCATTGGACTGTTGAGCGAGGGTCTTATCGTTTCAATAAAAAATCCAGCTGCATATCTAGATTGTTTGTAAAAATGAAGCGTAATGTAAAAGTCAAATGTAATCTGTGTAAAGTCTTTCCAAATAAGATGGCCTGCCAGATGGCAAAATGTAAAAACGTAATCTTAGCTAATCTGTGAGTAAGATCAGAGCAGAGCCCCTGCAAGCCCCACCCAGCTCAGCCCTAGTAAGCCCTGCCCTTCTCTGCTAAGCCCCGCCCTGCTCAGCTAAGCCCCTCCCACCCTGCAGGAAGCGCATACCTTCAGCTTTGACTGCATCTCGCGAGTCTTTCTCCGTGCAAGAACCTGCAAGTGGCTAGAAACCTGCAGAGAGGGAGGGAGGGGCACACAGAAAAAGAGAGAGAGAGAGGGGGAAAAAGAAAAGAGAGGAGAAGAAAGCCGTAACCAAGGAGGAAAGCGACACCCGCCCAAGCAACGCAGACCGCAGACCTACCTTTATGCCCGAATGGTACTCTCGAACCTTCTTCCTGGCTAACACCTGTATGTGACTAGACACCTGGGGAGTGTGAGACGGTTTTAGACACACGCAAAAACACACACGGCACACGCATACACAGAACACGCATACACACGGCACACGCATACACACAGCACACATAGACACACAGCACACGCATACACACAGCACACATAGACACACAGCACACGCATACACACAGCACACACAAACACACGGCACACGCATACACACAGAACACGCAAACACACAGCACACACATACACAGGGCACATGCATACACACAGAACACACATACACACAGCACACACATACACACAGAACACACATACACACGGCACACGCATACACACGGCACACGCAAACACACGGCACACACATACACACGGCACACGCATACACACGGCACACACATACACACGGCGCACACACATACACACAGAACACACATACACACGGCACACACATACACACGGCACACGCAAACACACGGCACACGTACACATGGCACACACATACACACGGCACATACACACAGAACACGCATACACACGGCACACACATACACACGGCACATACACACAGAACACGCATACACACGGCACACGCAAACACACAGCAAACACACATACACACGGCACACACATACACACAGAACACACAAACTCACCTGAGGTAGTGCAGCTACACGGTAACTTGTTCAGTGTTAATGTAACTCTAACAGAGTTAATACAAGGCCAACAGGGATGCGCTCTATGAGAGCAAAGTGCACTCTGAGAGAGTTCATGTTCTGTGTCAGCATCTTGCCACTGGAAGACCGAGTAAGACTATGGGACAGGGGTACTTAAATCTGGCCCTTGAGGCCAATAGTACTGCTGCTTTTCTTTTTAACCTAAAATTTAAGACGATTAAGGCCACTGACAGGCCAGAGATTACACGCAGCAGCACTACTGACCTCTACTGGCCAAATCTGAGTACCTCTCCAATAGGACTTGGCCCCTGAAAAGGTAGATAACTAATCCACAGTTTTGACATTCGTGTCTGCTCTCA